>CAJQUW010009258.1:167500-364896 GCA_907163375.1 Prostheceraeus crozeri
CCCCCCCCCCCCCCCCCCCCCCCCCCCCCCCCCCCCCCCCCCCCCCCCCCCCCCCCCCCCCCCCCCCCCCCCCCCCCCCCCCCCCCCCCCCCCCCCCCCCCCCCCCCCCCCCCCCCCCCCCCCCCCCCCCCCCCCCCCCCCCCCCCCCCCCCCCCCCCCCCCCCCCCCCCCCCCCCCCCCCCCCCCCCCCCCCCCCCCCCCCCCCCCCCCCCCCCCCCCCCCCCCCCCCCCCCCCCCCCCCCCCCCCCCCCCCCCCCCCCCCCCCCCCCCCCCCCCCCCCCCCCCCCCCCCCCCCCCCCCCCCCCCCCCCCCCCCCCCCCCCCCCCCCCCCCCCCCCCCCCCCCCCCCCCCCCCCCCCCCCCCCCCCCCCCCCCCCCCCCCCCCCCCCCCCCCCCCCCCCCCCCCCCCCCCCCCCCCCCCCCCCCCCCCCCCCCCCCCCCCCCCCCCCCCCCCCCCCCCCCCCCCCCCCCCCCCCCCCCCCCCCCCCCCCCCCCCCCCCCCCCCCCCCCCCCCCCCCCCCCCCCCCCCCCCCCCCCCCCCCCCCCCCCCCCCCCCCCCCCCCCCCCCCCCCCCCCCCCCCCCCCCCCCCCCCCCCCCCCCCCCCCCCCCCCCCCCCCCCCCCCCCCCCCCCCCCCCCCCCCCCCCCCCCCCCCCCCCCCCCCCCCCCCCCCCCCCCCCCCCCCCCCCCCCCCCCCCCCCCCCCCCCCCCCCCCCCCCCCCCCCCCCCCCCCCCCCCCCCCCCCCCCCCCCCCCCCCCCCCCCCCCCCCCCCCCCCCCCCCCCCCCCCCCCCCCCCCCCCCCCCCCCCCCCCCCCCCCCCCCCCCCCCCCCCCCCCCCCCCCCCCCCCCCCCCCCCCCCCCCCCCCCCCCCCCCCCCCCCCCCCCCCCCCCCCCCCCCCCCCCCCCCCCCCCCCCCCCCCCCCCCCCCCCCCCCCCCCCCCCCCCCCCCCCCCCCCCCCCCCCCCCCCCCCCCCCCCCCCCCCCCCCCCCCCCCCCCCCCCCCCCCCCCCCCCCCCCCCCCCCCCCCCCCCCCCCCCCCCCCCCCCCCCCCCCCCCCCCCCCCCCCCCCCCCCCCCCCCCCCCCCCCCCCCCCCCCCCCCCCCCCCCCCCCCCCCCCCCCCCCCCCCCCCCCCCCCCCCCCCCCCCCCCCCCCCCCCCCCCCCCCCCCCCCCCCCCCCCCCCCCCCCCCCCCCCCCCCCCCCCCCCCCCCCCCCCCCCCCCCCCCCCCCCCCCCCCCCCCCCCCCCCCCCCCCCCCCCCCCCCCCCCCCCCCCCCCCCCCCCCCCCCCCCCCCCCCCCCCCCCCCCCCCCCCCCCCCCCCCCCCCCCCCCCCCCCCCCCCCCCCCCCCCCCCCCCCCCCCCCCCCCCCCCCCCCCCCCCCCCCCCCCCCCCCCCCCCCCCCCCCCCCCCCCCCCCCCCCCCCCCCCCCCCCCCCCCCCCCCCCCCCCCCCCCCCCCCCCCCCCCCCCCCCCCCCCCCCCCCCCCCCCCCCCCCCCCCCCCCCCCCCCCCCCCCCCCCCCCCCCCCCCCCCCCCCCCCCCCCCCCCCCCCCCCCCCCCCCCCCCCCCCCCCCCCCCCCCCCCCCCCCCCCCACCCCCCCCCCCCCCCCCCCCCCCCCCCCCCCCCCCCCCCCCCCCCCCCCCCCCCCCCCCCCCCCCCCCCCCCCCCCCCCCCCCCCCCCCCCCCCCCCCCCCCCCCCCCCCCCCCCCCCCCCCCCCCCCCCCCCCCCCCCCCCCCCCACCCCCCCCCCCCCCCCCCCCCCACCCCCACCCCCCCCCCCCCCCCCCCCCCCCCCCCCCCCCCCCCCCCCCCCCCCCCCCCCCCCCCCCCCCCCCCCCCCCCCCCCCCCCCCCCCCCCCCCCCCCCCCCCCCCCCCCCCCCCCCCCCCCCCCCCCCCCCCCCCCCCCCCCACCCCCCCCCCCCCACCCCCCCCCCCCCCCCCCCCCCCCCCCCCCCCCCCCCCCCCCCCCCCCCCCCACCCCCCCCCCCCCCCCCCCCCCCCCCCCCCCCCACCCCCCCCCCCCCCCCCCCCCCCCCCCCCCCCCCCCCCCCACCCCCCCCCCCCCCCCCCCCCCCCCCCCCCCCCCCCCCCCCCCCCCCCCCCCCCCCCCCCCCCCCCCCCCCCCCCCCCCAGACTCACCCCCCCCCACACATACCCCCCCCCCCCCCCCCCCCCCCCCCCCCCCCCCCCCCCCCCCCCCCACCACCCCCCCCCCCCCACCCCCCCCCCCCCACCCCCCCCCCCCCCCCCACCCCCCCCCCCCCCCCCCACACATCACACCCCCCCCCCCACCCCCCCCCCCCCACCCCCCCCTCCCCCCCCCCCACACCCTAATCAGCTGGAAAATGAAGTGCACTTCTTTTCTGTTTCACTTCAGTGTCCTGAAGTCTTCAATATAGTGGAAATTAGTGTAACTCGTTGTGCAGAACGAGTTTTCACAAGCATTTTTGGTGAATTGTGATATTCCTGTGTATGATAGTGGTATGTAGATGGGACAGTGTCACGACTTTGTTGACATATGTTTTGGTGAAGTTGGACAAATTGTATCTTTCATGTGAAAATCAGTCTGTTTTTTGAAACTTGTCAGTGTTGTGAATTCCTATATGAATAAAATGTGAAGTTAATGACTTGCTCTTATAATGTGCTAAGTGTATGGAAGGTAGTAGGCGAATGGGCAAGGCAAGGGAAGCGCAAATCCAATAACAGTTACATTTGTGTTTGAATATGTAATCGGCTAGTGTTAGGGTTAGGGTAAGGTTTGGCGAACGGGCTAGTTTCCAGGGATGAGGGCTTCGAATCTGGATTGTAGGTGAATAGAGGATCAATACGAGTATAAGTTTGCCTAGGTTTCGGTGTTGGGTCGTGTCTTAAGAAAGAGTTGAAGTTTCACAAAGATGACTTCTATATTTCATGCGCATAGGCCTGCATGTCATAGTGATGGTAGTTGGCATGTGTCAGGTAAGTTTGCATAGGTGATAGAGCATGCTCATATTACCCACAGGCATTGCTAGGAATGTTTGACAACAGATTAGGACAGTAGAAATATGCTACGAAGGAGGCATGGTTATAGGCCGTAATTGCAGTTGAACATAAATTTTAGTAATGAGTTGTATTGTAGTGATGGATAAGCGCTAGGACTTCATGGAGAGAAGACACTGAAGAGGTCTAAATATGTCCTTAAAAACTGTGACAGTCACGGAACTAAGTTATGCAAATTACATGTAAATGCAATTGTTATGCAGACCTATACCCACATGTAGCTACATGTGCCAATTGCAGCAGGTAAGAGGGGGCGCTGATTCACTATGATATATTAATGAACATTTGTTCATTTAATAAGGGCCAAGGTTTATGGCTCAATTAATTATATTCTTTCTGGCTCCACCTGAGTTGTGAAAGAATGCTTATAATTATTGCATTTTTAAAAATATTATTTGACATAATTTCAAAATAAAACTGTTAATACATTAGTTAAACATATTATTTTTATGCATTCGTTATACGAGACATGTAAATGTATTTAAACTTAGCTTGTTGGGGGTGTGCACACAGCGTGTTCATTTTTTAAAGAATTCGTATTGTTCAACGCCTGAATGAGTTCAAGTCTACTGCAAGCGTTCACATTTCGATATATTGCTCATTTGGAACAAGCTGTGGACTGTACCACCTGTTATGTCTGATGAATGCTAATTCCTCAAAATATCTTCTCCGCATGACACCATCATACACTAGATGACATGCCACGCGTAATTACGGAACACCCCAAACATCCGTGGTTAAGGACATTCTATTCTTCTACCTGCGTACATACGCGCTGCACTAAGAGTCAGAAATCACTTGATCTGATGCTGTTAAAACATGGGAAATGTTTATGAATACGCGCGGGCGAGCGTCGTTCGCGGCTGTCTGCGCTGCCGCTTGAACCACTAAGATGAACCGCTAAAGCATTTTCCGTCTTCCCTGAGCATGAAATTGAGGTCCTATCACATTGTTTAGCCTCTGATGCATGCAGACACATAAGACGCAAAGTCTATATAACAGGACTGCCAACTATACTAACTTATATTGCAGCAATATCCCGCATAGCCACGGATGTTTGGGGTCATGTGTAATTACGCGTGATTGAGCGTGGTATGTCACCTATTGTACTAGGCTCCAACGGTTTATTCAATGTGTGGACACTATTTGAGATTTTTAGATGTTGATCAATAAATTCCAAGACACCTGGCGTAAAATTGACTTGACTATGCTCGCATGGCGTCTGAGTTATCATCAACTTGCGGTTAATGAATTGGAACACAACGGAATGTTCAGCAATTCACGGACTGTCCATCTGCATTTCAATTTTCAATTAATGAAGATATACCTAGAAGATATATTTTGAGGAATTAGCATTCATCAGACATAACAGGTGGTACAGTCCACAGCTTGTTCCAAATGAGCAATATATCGAAATGTGAACGCTTGCAGTAGACTTGAACTCATTCAGGCGTTGAACAATACGAATTCTTTAAAAAATGAACACGCTGTGTGCACACCCCCAACAAGCTAAGTTTAAATACATTTACATGTCTCGTATAACGAATGCATAAAAATAATATGTTTAACTAATGTATTAACAGTTTTATTTTGAAATTATGTCAAATAATATTTTTAAAAATGCAATAATTATAAGCATTCTTTCACAACTCAGGTGGAGCCAGAAAGAATATAATTAATTGAGCCATAAACCTTGGCCCTTATTAAATGAACAAATGTTCATTAATATATCATAGTGAATCAGCGCCCCCTCTTACCTGCTGCAATTGGCACATGTAGCTACATGTGGGTATAGGTCTGCATAACAATTGCATTTACATGTAATTTGCATAACTTAGTTCCGTGACTGTCACAGTTTTTAAGGACATATTTAGACCTCTTCAGTGTCTTCTCTCCATGAAGTCCTAGCGCTTATCCATCACTTACAATACAACTCATTACTAAAATTTATGTTCAACTGCAATTACGGCCTATAGCCATAACCATGCCTCCTTCGTAGCATATTTCTACTGTCCTAATCTGTTGTCAAACATTCCTAGCAATGCCTGTGGGTAATATGAGCATGCTCTATCACCTATGCAAACTTACCTGACACATGCCAACTACCATCACTATGACATGCAGGCCTATGCGCATGAAATATAGAAGTCATCTTTGTGAAACTTCAACTCTTTCTTAAGACACGACCCAACACCTAAACCTAGGCAAACTTATACTCGTATTGATCCTCTATTCACCTACAATCCAGATTCGAAGCCTCATCCCTGGAAACTAGCCCGTTCGCCAAACCTTACCCTAACCCTAACACTAGCCGATTACATATTCAAACACAAATGTAACTGTTATTGGATTTGCGCTTCCTTGCCTTGCCATTCGCCTACTACCTTCCATACACTTAGCACATTATAAGAGCAAGTCATTAACTTCACATTTTATTCATATAGGAATTCACAACACTGACAAGTTTCAAAAACAGACTGATTTTCACATGAAAGATACAATTTGTCCAACTTCACCAAAACATATGTCAACAAAGTCGTGACACTGTCCCAGTCTACATACCACTATCATACACAGGAATATCACAATTCACCAAAAATGCTGAAACTCGTTCTGCACAACGAGTTACACTAATTTCCACTATATTGAAGACTTCAGGACACTGAAGTGAAACAGAAGAGAAGTGCACTTCATTTTCCAGCTGATTAATCCACAATCTTCTGCTCATTGAACAGCTTTGAAATTTGATTCATTGCACTGACCAACACTAAGACACATCGTTGACGGTTTCTGAAAATCCTTTGGGTTAGCGTAGACGACCTGTTGAAGAAAAAAGGAATAATATTTACAAGATGTTAACTGTTTGCTTGTAACAGTAGAACTAAGGACTGACTGTCACAGTCAGATCCACAAATCACGATCGACATTGACTGTGATATTCACGAGCAGAAGCAATTAAGCACGTCTAGCTAGATCACGTATTTTGTGCGAAAGAAAATTGGATCATTGTTGACTGTGTCTTACATAGAAAATGATCACGTTCCTGATTCATTGGCGCATTCATGGGTTGTAAATAGTTTTGTCTCAGATTCCTGCTCCTTACCAGGCCACTGTGGCGCGGTTATTCCGACGCAAAAATTCGCAAGAATTTATGCGTGCGAATAACGATTTCCTTCGTTTCTCACCATCGGTATGCTGATATTTGATTTTATTTTTTTTACAAGAATTTATGCATTCTCATACGATGATGAAAATCATCCCAGCAGCCATTTATAATGCACATACAGATACTTAAACAAATCAATCAAACTACCCTGAATGAATTAAAGAGCAAGGTTTCGATGTCTCCTTAGTCAATGAATACATGCAATCATGGAAACACGAAATAAATAAATATTATAATCAATTTATCATTCAATCCAATTAATCTTTTATATTTCAGAGATGAAGCAAAAATGTTGCCCACGAATCTCCAACAGCGTCAATCGTCATCATGCAGTGATCGAACTAGATAATAAAAGGAATAGCCTTCTAGACGTTTTATCTTTCGTTTTCAGCACGATGTAAATATATGGCCCATTGTACATGCGTTGGCATTCTGAGTTCATTGTGGAGTTGCACTTCAACCATACACTTTAACGAGGAGGTTATGAACCATGAAGGATATATTGCAGACCAAAATACATTTGACTTGGAGTGGAACAGAATGAAGACAGCTTGGTGCTGAAAAAGAGTGTGGTCGCAGCAAAGGCTGGGCTGGCATAAGAGAGACCTGATGGTGGAATTCGGAAGTGGAAAGCGCTGACAAAGAAAAGAAGTTGCGTTTCAAGCAATGGCAGCAAAGCAAGTGTGAGGCAACTAAAGCTCTCTATAAAAATGTAAAGAGATAAAGTATCACTATCAAATGAGACCGATGAATTGCAATAAAAATTATTATTGATAAGTTGAAGATAGTTGATGCAAAAAAACGTCAAATTGACATAGGGCATATGCATCAAGCACTCAAATATGACATATGCATATCAAACATGCTCACTTATGTCCAATCTTTAATTGCGCATGTAAGTTTATAGCAACGATCACAATTGGCATAAACCATCTGCACTTACATGTAATTATGCCATGCCTCTCTGGAATTTATTTTGTAGTATCATTTAAGTATTAAGGTCATTATCATTGTATATCATGTCATTTGCCTGAAATTGAAGGCGTTTTAAAATTAACTACTTAGCTACTAATGCTGTCATTCATTATTTTTGTGGCTGTAACAATTTGCAATACCTATCACGAGCAACGCAGTTCGTTCAGGGGAAGTGAAATTAATTTGAACATGTCCCGCACAAACTATATTACAGATCAGGCCACATCAAGCCAAAATCCTCTGATAGTGCCCCATCGAAAAAATGGGACTACATACATTTTAATTATATAAGCGAAAAATGGACCTAAACATACAAAAGAATTACTATTTTAAACATGCATATAGTCAGTCTTTTGATATCAAAATTGCCATACTTTTGCGAGAGGAATTTTTCAAATGATTGTCGTCAATTGCTAGCAGGCTAGACGACCAATGATGTGACTTTGTATCGAAGTTGGCCTTTAGGATCATACTTTTAAAAAAATTTCCTGAAAAACATGACAGTTTCCTTACATATTAATGACTCAGTCAGATTTTTATATGTATAGTATCTGAATGAAATCAGATTGCTCTACTCGAACTGAAGTAATTAAACTCTAAGTGATAAGTTGCACATAAAATTCAACTTTCCAAAATTTGCGGAAGTGCTTTCGAATTGTTCCTCACCTTCATTTTTCGCCTCTATACCGTACCGCGCAACCGCGAAAAAATTTTAAATACTGATAGCACGAATCGTCAAACTCGATCACATGCACATAGAATTCCTGTGATACAGCAAATAAGAGCTTCATCTGTAATATTTCAATTTTAAACTACTAAACATTGGAAAATCATTCCCTTATGGTTACTCATGGTCACTTATTTCCTGTAAAATTATCAGTGAATTTACATCATAGCCTCATGGCGCCTCTTTCAGAGCTGTGTCGGCTAGTGATAATCCAAGCGACAGCAACAAGCGACTTGCACTGAATCCTTACTTGTCTTTCGCCATTGAACAATGATAATTGCATTTCCAGTCGCCCAGTGATAGAATTAGTATAGGCTAACGGATTATTCACTTCGACCACAATTGAGCTACAAGCTTGCTCTATGACTACAAAAGCATAAGAACACAAAAAGAACCCGAGTCATTGAGTGGGTCACCGAATGGTGCCTTTGAACCAGTTTCATCACTGATATACACACCATCATGCTATAACTTTTTACTTTGTCACCGATATTCCTAGACATTCCAAATGTAAAGAATGATTTTAGAAGTGTTTAATATATATTCGCAGCTCCATCGCTGAAATTCATCCCCGGAGATATTATTCAAAAGAGAACCGAAGCCTCTTGTATTGACGAACTAGGCTTCGAGAATTGCTGCAATCATCATGCCTGAATGTTCGAATCTCTGTCTTAGTAGCCATGTATCTGAGGGTTGTTTCGAGGCACAAATCAAATTTCTCTGGTCGACCCGGCTTGCGAAGTTGTCGTGGAGATGTTCTTAGAATCTAATGATCTAGTTGTCATGGTGGTAGAAATCGATCAAAGTATCTGATGCATGCAAAAAGAGTCTGACATGTGGATTGGATTTCCTAAAATTTGATGGAATCATGACAACTTGAACACTCAGGTATTCATGACTTAGATAAGTGCAAGCGATAGTTGCATTGGCATCCACTGCCAGCTCATCTATACGTAGTTCTATATCATTCATGTGCAATCAAATGGCCGAGATCAATGTGTCTGGCTGAAGATTAGGCGGGCTGAGCTTTCCCTAGTCCCCTGTTCACGCGTGCCTGTAGGATGCAAAGCAGGACCAAGAAAGGTGAAGCAAGACAAACAAACAAATCAAGACACACACTTAATTCATTGAGGTATTTGGAGTCAGAAATTTCTGTGCAACTAGACACGACAACAAAAATGGAAGATTGCTGCACCAGATAGCCGGTGTAATAGATGCGAGACCAAATATTTGCCGACTCAACCTATGCAGTAGCCATAGCCATTCCATCAACATCTGCTTATTCATTACTCATTATTCATCTGCTGTATATACACAGTGCCCTACACATAGCACTCCCTTCTATTCTTTAGTTATCTATATAGGGTTGTTCCTAACTAAGCCAAGCAATCATAAACTCCGTTCATCAGTCTGCAAGCCGATTCCACTGATCTAACCTCCTGCAATAAGACTAAACATTCATTGCAATGAAATAAAAGCTACTTACTTGACCCTGCTGCCTTGAAACATGCCGTGTGCGTAGATATAGGCTGATAGCTCCGTTAATAGCGGCAGACCACAAAATTCCACGTCCAGCTGGTACGTTTAGAAATGCGTGCAGCGTTTAAACAAAATCTAACATAAATTTAGAAGGAATTTGTGACAGAAATATCCTTGCACAAAATATATTAATCTGTAGTTTCCGACATTGTGTCAGCATTTTCTGTAAAAGCGCTGATATCTCTAGATAGAGTGAACAATTCTCTATCCAATGATACCAAGTTTGTTGTATGTTTTTGCAGGATAAAAATAACATAATGATCACGTGAATGAAATATGTCCAATTTTGAATTATTGTTATTTAAATACAACTACTACAATTTTTTGTAAAACCATTGACATTTCTGGTGGTTTCAGAAAATTTGCAGTCTTTTGATACCTCATACACGCTGCAACTCGCCGTGGTTAAAATAACATCATGAACCGGTGTTTTTGACATTCTCGAACAATCCACATACCACTCCCCAGACAATTCTGCGGCATCTTTGATAAAACCAAGCATATTTCTGTAATGTATGGCTCCTATGTATCACAACATTTTGTTGGTTTTGATTGTAATCTTGTAGTTAAAATAACATAAGAACATGGGGCCTAAATGACCATTTCTTGTGGGGCCTAAATGTACTGGGGCCTAATTGACTGGACACCGTATTGTTGCTTTTTAAAATCAGTCAATTATCTATTCACAATGTGACATTTCTATCTTAGAAGTGTTCTTTTTGTTCGGTTTTTCTCTGAGGATTTCGCATCGCCATCTGTTGAATTTATGGCCCAATAGTGAACCTGGGTTTACTAACTCCACTGCTGTGAAAACACAAGATCCAAAGATGAAACGTTCTAGGTAATAATAATAATAATAATAATGATGATGATAATAATACTAGATCTTTATTCGTCAAAACATATGGCGGTAATGACATGATGGAATTCAATACAGTGGCAAATTCATGAATGTACAGAATACTTTACAAAGGAGGAATTGTACATGGCAGAGCGTCGACGTAGCGGTAGAAGCTGTCTGGTGTGTCTAATACCGGTCTTCTGGTCGCGTGTGATGAAAAAATCTGCCAGCGGATGAGTCTCTTTGTCTCTTGCAATTTTACGTATAAGTTTCACACATGGTTTGCCTAACATGTTCTGCAGGCTGGGGACATTTGCAGATACAGATGCCCACCTACGGGCTATGCGATCTAAGTGAACAAGCTTTTTAAATTGGTTGGCATTTACATCACAAATAACTGGCCAACAAAAAACATGGCAGAACACGAAACTGATGTATGCTTGCCAAATAATGTGACCGGGGTTGCCGTTCTTTTTTCAGGCGCTTAACTATTGACAAGGCTCGACAACATTTTGCATACAGACAAGTGAATTGTTTCCCCATCTCGCATCAGCTGAGAAGACGACACCCAAAACCTTCAAACTGTCAACATCCTCAATTACAACATTATCAACAATGAGAGGGGGAAGAGTGGACACAGAAGTGGGGAGTTACACAGTTTCCTTGATATCAGAAGGCTTTTTGTCTTGTTGGAATTGATTGTTAGTTTTTTCTCTTTGGACCACTGACTAAATTGATCAACATCACTCTGGAAAGTATCGACAGACTTCTCACTACCCGAATAAATCAACGTAACATCATCAGCATACGCCACCACTCTAGTGTCTTCGAATTTGGGAAGGTCGTTAATCAAGGCCACAAAGAGAATCGGGCCAAGAATTGAACCTTGAGGCATCCCACTGTGAACATGCTTCCATTCGTTAGCGATGCCGTTGTTAAAAACACACTATAAGCGATCCGAGAGGAAGCTTTGAATGAACTTGATGACGAAGGGTTTACAGTCGAAGTGGTTTATCAGTGAGTAGAGAAGGGTGGAGTGGCTAACGTAATCAAATGCCTTTTGAAAATCTACAGCTAGCACTCTAGCATAATTGTCTGTACAGTGTGTGGTGTGCTGCAGAATTGGGAGGCGAATCGAGAGTAAGGCATTAGTGCAACCACTATATCCATTGGGTATGAAGCCAAATTGCCGGGGGTCGAACGGCTGTCGAAGAGACGGTAGGAGAACAGTAAGAGCACGGCTTATTACAAGTAGAAAGTAAGATCATGCAATGCGAAAATTGGGTAAAGAGAAAGTCAACACAAGCAGTTCCAATATTCACTTCTCCTCCTTGGTTCTAGCTTCCTGACACACATAGCCCCATGTGCAACCGTCTTGACAAGTGATTCCATACACTAGTCCTAGTTCTGTAGCTGGAATTGGTCTCTTTCTCACTAGTAGGGATCGAAGTGTTGTCATCGATGCCTTCACATTCACCTCTTAATGGACAGAGGCCAACCTGTTTGAAGCCTTCCTGACATAAAGGATTGAACAGCGTCTCTGATCTTCCTCTGAAGTATCATTTCTCTCCTTTGTAGGAGGTCTCCACCAGCATCGAAAGTCTCCTTCCTCGTAGCCGTTGTTGCATAGTGCGGCTACCACATGTTCTCTCTCAGCTGGGAGCTCACTTTCGAAACAAACTGCATGTGGGCACTTTGATAATGAAACCACTACACTCGCAACATGTTAAGAATGATGTCGTTGTCGGTGCCTATCGGTATGAATGGCCTTCCTGTACCCTGAAAATGTCCTTCTAAACTCCTCCTCACGGCCACGTGTAGGAGGGCCAGACAACCAATCATCTTCCTCCTTTTCCACCTCCAGGTTAATCGGTGGACGAGGAATTCAACCAATCCACGAACAAGTCGAGCTGCTGATCATCTTTTTCCCACATGCAATAACGGTTAAGCAGGAGAAGTTCGGAGCTGGTGTCGGACGAAGGAGGGAAATGATACTTCAGAGGAAGATCAGAGACGATGTTCAATCCTATATGTCAGGAAGGCTTCAAACAGGTTGGCCTCTGTCCATCAAGAGGTGAATGTGAAGGCATCGATGACAACACTTCGATCCCTACTAGTGAGAAAGAGACCAATTCCAGCTACTGAACTAGGACTGGTGTATGGAATCACTTGTCAAGACGGTTGCACATGGGGCCATGTGGGTCAGGTAGCCCGAACCAAGATGGTGAGGGTCAAGTAACACATGCTCGCGCAATACGAGAATCTGACGTAGACCAGTGCGAGCTGGCGAAGCATTTGGCGTTGACTGGTCATCGAATCAACGCGGAAGAAGCATGTTTGGAGTAAGCGAGTGGTAAAGAAGGCTTTCTGTTCCAAGAAGATTGACTCGCAGAACAAAGTAAAGGATGCATTCAGGGAATTTTGGAACTGCTTGCGTTAACTTTCTTTTTACCTAATTTTCGTATTTTATGATCTTACTTTCTACTTGTAATCAATAGTACTACGTCAAACGGAGATTTGGCTTTTTGGACTTCTACCAGCTTCACTGGGTTTCCACCATTTACTGCTATTCTAGCTATTTTTAATTTAGGGAAAGCTGCCCCACTGATGAGTAGGTGGGACCTATTCTGCTTTCATGACCTCGAACAAAAATAATCCCAACTTGAGAGAGAAAGATTATTGATTTTAAAACTCACTTTGGGATCATTTAAACTGAGCAATGTAACTTATTACAATAAAACACTTGATTAATGAAAACACAAAATATTATGTGGTAATTTGATTTTTTCATTGTATGTGGTGTGTATTATGTAAGTGTGTAATTTGATTTTGTTTGGTATTTTGATCTGAAGTCACTAAGTTTTCTCGGGCTGATGAATTAAATAATTCTCCGACACCTTTAACATTTGAAGAGACAAATTGAAGTTTATTCAGAGACATTAAACAATTCAGGTAGATTTGTAACCGATTCAGTTCTACTACTTATGGTTATCTTCTAATTGAACATCAGGAACATTCAATAGAGTTGTCTTGTGATAGTTGACTGAAGACAAATTTTGCTTATCTGTCTTTGGCTGATTCTTGGATTCTCTGTAAATCAGAATATCCGATGCTATTTGACCTAGCAATGAGACGCATTGCTCCTTCCGTTGCTCGTTATTTGTGTGAAACCAGCTTCTCTCACTACACTTCGATTAAAAATAAATTGAGAAACCATTTGAATGCGGACCCTTTTTTGCGACTAAAACTTAGTGAAACTGTGCCAGATATGAAAAAAACTTCACACCAGTAAACAGACCGAACACTGACACCCTTTTTTCCTTCACTGTTAGTCTTTGTTGTTTTGTGTTAGCCCCTACATGATGTAAGCTTAATAAAGAAATTATGTTTTTCTAAGATGACGCTTATTTACTCAGTTTTTAGAAGATGAAAACGTCGCAAAAATCAAAAACTGAAATAATTATTTAGTCTCTACCGATTTCAATTGGCAACAAGATGACAGAGATTGACCAATCTTCATCAGGAGAAGTGTAAAAAGAGGATATTTAGTCCCCACAATTTTAAACGACAAACAGTTTTTAAAAATTCCATTATATGCATGCATACACTACCTAGATATTCTAAGATATATTCCAAGATATTCTATATCATAAAAATAGAAATCACAAAAGTCATAAGGAAGTAGGAGATTTAGGTTCATAGATCGCTGACCTCTGTAGCACATGCTGTATATTAAGGCCATGAGGCCAGTCAGTCATTAGTTGGCTAATGAATTTCAGTTCCTCCACCTTTCGATGTTATCATTTCCTTTTATTTCTTTCAGTATTGTCACCCTTAAATCTTCTTCCAGGTGTTGATGTTTTATACAATGATGAGAAACCACCCTTTCTTCGTCTCCATGGCGGACGTCAAATCGATGTTCTGTCATTCTTTCTCTCAAAGTTCTTTGGGTTTCTCCTACATATAAAAAATTACAATTACGAAAACTTAGACCATAAATGATGTTTGATGATGTGCATGTTGTTTTAGCAGCTTTGATGTTATAAGAAAGTCCAGTGATAGGCGATAACACTGCAGTTTCAGTTGAGAGCATGGCGCAGTTTTTGCAGCGCGAATTATTGCAGGATGAAACGATGCCAATGTTGTTAAATGACGCATTATCTGTTTTATCATATAAACGAGAAGAGACCAAATGAGAATTTAGTTTTCTGGGAGGTTTCCACCATAATTTAGCAGTAATGCCAGTTCCTACAAGAAAGAATTTCAGAAGAACACTGAAAATGTTTTTTTGCAATAAACTTGATATCAGCATATGAAGGATGACACGGAGCAATCCAGGTAGTTGTCGGCGAAATATTTTCTTTGCTATTTTTCTCCAATAACAATTTTCAGTCTTTAGATAGAGCTTTCCGAATTTGATTTTGTACTCGACCTCTTGGATAACCTCTTCGCACCAAAGCATCTTCGAGATCATATAAATGATGTCTCGCCTGAAGATCATCTGAACAAATTCGCCTTATTCTTAGAGCTTGCGAATAAGCAATGGGCAAACGATGCTCGATAGGATGGCATGAAGTAAAATGCAGATATTGACGAGTATCGGTTGGCTTGGTGTATAAATCTGTGGATAGATTGGCACTGTGCTTTGAAATTCTGGTATCAAGAAAGTTTACTTCGGAATCACTCTTTTCAAAGACGAATTTAATAGAATGATGGAAATTATTGGCATAATCTTCAAACTGCTGCAAGGTTCCCCATCCATGCGTCCAGATCATAAAAATGTCATCGATATATCTCCACCCAGGGAACCCTAGTTGTCTCCGCTTCGCTACGCCGAGGAAGTGACAACGAAATTTGATCCCTACAACATGAGGCTGAAATGCCTGTCTCTACATATTTCTTAAATAATTCAAAGAAATATATTATCTACCATGAATTAAGTTATTTTCCATTTTAATCATTGTAACAGCAACCCATAAAAAGGAAAAACGTATGGATTTCATACTTGTTCATTTATGTGTGACTGCAATATTAGAAATTAACTCACAATAATATCAAAACTATGAAAAATCTATTGACTGACTACAAATTTACGTAGTTTGTAAGAAGAAGAAGCGGACAATCTGGAATCACTCATCTCTAGTGCATAATTTTTTACGAAAACGTTAAATGCATGAAACAATGCGCGGGAAGAAAGCTGTTGAAGGTCACAATCACAACATGTTTTATCAAACATGAACTCTTTGTTAAACGCTTTTAGGTTTATATGACTTAGTACCATTATAACCGAACCAATATAGAATAAATCACTCTGAAACTCATTATACCAAATACACAGTAAGCGTATGAAGTTAGGGAATAAACGAAGGATGAAGGACATTTCAAACCACCTCTGCTTCGCAATTGGAGTAAGAAAGTATCGGACTCATCCAATATATTTGCGTCATATTCTATGTCCAAAAAGTCAGATTCTGTGAGGAAGTCGTTGCAGTTGGTGCACTTGGAACGCTTGCTCAATGTGTAAGCAACATAGCCACCGACATAAAGTATAATGTTCCTGTCTGTTGAGGATAACAAATTAAACATAGACGAGACGTTTGCAGTAATATTGTATGAATAAAGTTCTAGTAATCTTTCATCATCGTTGAAATATGCCAAGTCATTCAATTTAAACTGATGAAACTTTAAAAGAGATGACACACGGATTTTCTTTTCGGCTTGAAGTACTTGTCTGACAGAAACCAGAAAATTTCCTCCGTGGAACTGTCTGTAGCGTCCAAATCGACGCTCTATCCAGTCGTTCACCATCACTCCGGGGAACACAGTGGTGAAGTTACATTCATCAATCAAAAAAATTATCACTTCTGCCAATGTTTTGCAACATTGTTTCACTGCAAAAAACGTTGGTTTCGACAAACCAGGTAATTTAGAATTTTCCCATTTATCAAAAAAATCGGCATACTGTTGCAAAAGACGTATTCGATAATCATTTTTTTGGATTGGATTGGCATCTGGAAGTCGCTTATGTTTGCCTTTCGACGGTGATTTTATATTCCAAATTGTCCATAATCTATTGATCAGTTTACAGAAAATAATGAATCCATTCGATGAATTATAATGCTGGGACGCAGCGATCGTCGATTCATCAAATAACGAAGCAGCCAATGATACATTCGTCTTTTCAAGACTTTGCGGATTTAAAACGCGTTTGTTCAATTTATAAGCAATTCTTGCAGGAAGTCCAGATTCTGTCTCAAATATATGTTTCGCATCAGAAATATCTGCAGTATGAATGTCATGGCAATTGTGAAAATCTGGAAACTTGAAAACAGTTTTCGTTGTCCAATTATTGAATATGTTCTTAAAGTTATGAACTGGATCACAAAGGAGAAAAAGAAGGTCTCCAGAAATCGGATTGCTGATCTTGAAGTTGCATTTATCCGGACAGAGAGTCAATATTAATTTGCGATTCACGCAGCTGTTATCAAAAACACAAACAACAGGAATCAATCCAGAATCATTGATGAGTTTAAGGTTCCTCAAAAATAATGTATGCAAGTCAACCGCTGTCAAAATGGCTGTAGGAGCCAAACACACCACATCCTGAAAATCACAAGTAAGAGATTTCACAAGAAACGCACAGACAGTCCTTGCAAGAGCTGACGATGTATTTCCAACGCCATACAATTCTCCTCCACTGAATTCAATTTTACGTTTGACGTAAATCTCATCGATACACAAGATCACGAATTTTTCTGTCGATGTCATATTAGTAAATTTAGTTTGTAAATATTTCACTATGGTGGTATCATCCGGTGAATCAGACAAAGGAGATGACAATCTCTGCAAATGACGTTTGCTTGGCATAGTTAAACAGGAAGTTCCACGTAAAAAATCGTATGCGCTCGAACTGTGATTGTTTAAAAGATACATGATAAACAGCATTTCAGGAGAATACGTTGGTTTATTTTTTATCAAGAGCTGTAACTGTTCGGAAATAAATGACACTTTTGAATAACTTTCATCGTCGTTTTTGTATTCAAATTCTTTAATCAATTTTTCGCAAATAGAAATGATGCTGCTTAACATACTTTTGAATCAACTTCATTTTTGGATAGATTTTTCAACGAAGTGAGCAGATTATCAATTTGTGAAAAAAGCGAAATCTACCCCGCGCAAATATGACTGCCAAATGAACGCAGAAGTATACCGTCGACCGAGGCACTAAAATTAAGATCACAAGTAATGGTCAATGATTTCACTATTCTTGGCACATCACAGTCAACACGAATAATGTAAAATGACAGACTAGAATTGTCAAACACTTGTACGAAATCTTTAAGATGATCGGGTGCCTTGTAATCCTTTAAATCTGAAAAGCAACCCACACTATCTTCGGAAAGAAAAGAAGATGACAATTTCTCCATTTCGTCACATGCTTTTTGTTGACGATTTGCCATTAAAACAGTGGAGGATCTTTTTGGAGGAACATGGTGGGATAGATGTGGTGGAACTCCATCAAATATTGAGGGATACGCCGTTTCGTTTAGTCTTCTCTTACGTAAACGTCGAGGAGTCGTCGTTCGCCATTTGTTCTTATCCAAAGAATGACATATAAAACTATTTTCGTCGAAGTGCCGAGAGCAAACTCTAAAATTGTTACAAGAATTATTTCTAAGAGAATTAAGATGCCTTTCTTCCCATTTTCGAGGGATAGATCTTATCCATTTCTCCAGTAACTCAGTCGACGATGGAAATTTATGTAAGGTGATCTCTGTACATTTAGGCGTAGTGTCATAGTTAGTTGTGCATGCTGGCACACAGCATTTATAAGGCATGGAGCAAAGTCACTCAGATCACAACACTATACGGCGACAACGATGTAAATGACAGAACGATGGCAATGCAAGTAATCGATACGTACACACATTCACACGCACGATATATAGCAGTCGAGTTAATGAGTCAGCCTCAAGTCGTAGGCGTGCGGTCTGAGATATCTCGATTGTCACTTCCTGGGCGTAGCGAAGCGGAGACAACTAGGGTTCCCTGATCTCCACCACATTGGTTTAAGGATAGCGTTTGATAGAAGACGTTTTATTGAAAATAGTGAGTCGAATAAAAACTTCCGGATTATCAATACATTGCGTCGTGTACTAATTTCCATATACTCTGGCCTACAGCATGCATGAAATCGTACAAATTTCAAAATTTGACTTTGACCGTAGATACACGCATCTGACAGCAGAAAAGATAACATAGCATTCCGCCTACAAGCATAAACACATCAAACATCTAGGTCATGTAACATCATAGAAATAACAAAGTGTGAATACCATAGCATTTAAAATCGGCCTATAGTTCATTTCCAACATACTCCCGCCCCGTTGAGCAGTGCTCAACAAAAGAACTATTGAAATTCTATTGGATACAGCTGGCTAGAGTTTCGTCTGCATATTCTTCCCTGAGAGAGCACCTTTACAAATCTGGGAAAGTTTCCCTTTCCATTGGTTCAAGAACCCGTCCTAAAGGCCAAAATGAACGGTTCTTAGGTCCGATTGACTTTGGATCGACTAAAACAATATCACCAACTCTAGGGACTCCTTTTCCAACATCTCTTCTTTTGTTCCATAAACGTAATTCCAACAAATACTCAGATCGCCATCTGATCCAAAGCTGAGTCAACAAATGATTTCTCTGTTTCAATCCCTCACTCAGCTGATCCGCAGTGACAGTGTCGTCGCTCTGACAAGAACCAACAAAAAAATCAATTGGACGTAAAGGCTTCAAGTCATCACTGTCATCCGAAACATAGGTCAAAGGTCTTTTGTTTATTGCAGATTCGACTTCACATAAAATGGTTTGCAACACTTCAAACTTGACTTTCTGACTTCCTATGACTCTTCTCAGAGACCTTTTGATACTTTGAATGAGTCTCTCCCACATTCCTCCCCAATGAGGACTATATTCAGGCAAATATTTCCAATCCAATTGTCTTTCAAACAATCTTTGGCAGATTTGAAAGTCGAGAAATTATCCGATAACACCGTTTTTGGTGTACCAAATCTTGCCTGAAATCGACGAAATGCAAAGAAGAAATCTTCTAAATTCTGACTTGCACAGAGTTCCAAGTGCACTGCTCGAACAACCGTACAGGTAAAGACCAAAATGTAAGTCTTTTTGCCATTTTGCAAATAGAATGGTCCTGTGAAGTCGCAACCAGTTATTTCAAATATTGTAGTTTTACGAGGGCTGTCTCAAAAGTAATGCAATTGTGATTGTGTGCACGGCTGTGGCAGCGAGTAGAGATATCTATGCTATTGATTGCGATTATTGATTCGTAATGAACAAATAGAGAGTGTTGATCATGAATGAGTGTTGAATTTTGTTAACGGATACGCTCTTAAAAGTAACATAGAATTCTTCTCTAATTAGTTGTATTTGTGTCTCGCCGAAGTTGATCACTGCCATGGAATTTTCTAAAGAAAATTTGAGGTTTTACGTTTGGATGCGTTTCCAATATGGAGAGAGTCCAACTGCTATCTTTGAACAATTCAAAGAAACCCTACCGGTTGAAAAATGTCCCTCTTACTCAACCATATCGAGATGGTGCGCAGACTTCAAGACTGGTGATCGCCAGACCCTCTCGGACGCTGGTCGCAGTGGACGCCCTCGATCTTCGACAGATGCAGACCATGTCACGCGTGTTGAAAATCTTCTCAGAACCGACAGGCGGTTAACTGTTCGAGATGGAAGACAGCCTTAACCTGTCAAGATCCTCAGTCCATCTCATTGTGACAGAGCAATTGCACATGAAGAAACTGTGCTCAAGATGGGTGCCACACATTTTGAAAAGTGAAGAGAAAGAACGAAGGGTTGACTGTGCACGCATGATGCTGGACATTTTGAATAGACGTCAGAACTTCGTGATCACTGGCGATGAAAGTTAGTTCATGTTTCACCAAGGCGCTAACAAAACATGGTCTGGCTGTTCGACGACGAAGACAGGCCACAAGTTGCGAGGCAGTCTTTCCGGTCAAAGAAGCGAATGGTCACCATCTTCATCAGCAGAAATGGGCCATTGTTTATCAAAATGTTATCTGATGGTGGTCATGTCAATGCAACCTATTACCGAGAAGAGAATTTACAACCTTTGCTCTCCGACAAAGAAGAACTGTTGAGACCTTCTGAGAACTCGAAAGTGGCTGGAAGGAGACCGATGCTTGTGCTGCACCACGACAACGCATCCAGTCATACCGCCGCAAAAGTGAAAGACTTTTTGGAATCTAGTGAGGTTAGAACTGCACCCCATCCTCCATATTCACCCGATCTGGCACCTCTTGACTTCTGGGTGTTTCCCGATTGAAGGAAGACCTCGCAGGAACATGCTTTGAGCGCCCTCAGGATCTGGGAAGAGCCATAAATCAGAGACTGAAGAGCTATGGTGAAGAATGGTATGCAGCTTGTTACGTGAAGTGGTGTGAAAGACTTCAGAAGTGTATTGAGCAACAGGGAGATTATGTTGAAGGACTCAGACAGTGATTTCTTTTCTTTCTTTTGAAATATAGTTTTCACAGTACAAATTGCATTATTTTTGGGACAGCCCTCGTATTCAACCGGTAGTTGCTCAGTGGAGCTTCCTTTTGTAAATATGATTTGCAGTCATGTCGGCAACAAGTCAAACAAGATCTAATCGCATTTCTCACCACCCTCCGTCCTTTAGTAATCCAATAATTGCCACGCAATTCAGTGAGGGTTGATGCAATTCCACTGTGGCACATGTAATTATGAATATCAAGAATAATCAGCTTTGTCAAATGAGAATCGCCAGGTAGAAGGATGAGCTCATCAAAGTCAATTCGTCCAATCGCATATAAGCAGCCATTTTGTAGTGACAAAAACAACCTCTTCAACGGACTATCAGTATTTATCGGTTTGCCTTCCTCTAGACATGACATTTCTCGTGTAAAATATCTTGACTGCTCCATTTTGATTGATTCTCTCTTTGCTTCTTGAAATTCATGGAAAGGATTGACTTGGATTCTGTTCGTGTCTCTAAGCAAAATTCCTTAAATTTTGCAATGGCTCTTCTAACGTAGACAAACACAGTCACCGACTTTTTCAACGAACTTTATCTTGTGATGTCAAAAACTATTTCTCTGGTATTACACGACAAATTCACAGAACATTTTCTGATTTCTTGAATCTCTTCCTCCTGAAAGCACTTCTTGTTTTCTGAATCAGAAGTCCATTCTGCAGTTTGGTTTAATCAATCAGGACCATGCAGCCAAATTTTTCTGTTCCATTTTTGAAAAGATGTTTTCCTTGTTGCTTGATCGGCTGGGTTGTCAACACCAGGACAATGATTCCACTTGGACGGCGGAACAATTTCTTGAATCGCTTGAACTCTGTTGCCAACAAACTGTTTGTAACGTGATGGTGAACTCCGTATCCAGCTTAGCGCAATCGACGAATCAGTCCAACAAAATATATTCACATTCTTCAATGTCAATGCTTCAAGCACAATTTTCAACAGCCTCGCACCAAGATAGCATCCAAGAAGCTCCAATCGTGGAAGTGTAACTCTTTTGACGGGTGACAACCTTGATTTTGAAATCACAAGAATGGAAGACTTGGAGCCATTTGAAGACGTTGCTTGTAGATAAATACATGTTGCGTGAGCTTGCTCGCTTGCATCACAGAAAACATGCAAAGCCATATTTGAAATAGCATGAGCACAGTGAAAATAACCTCGTGCAATGGAGATTATGTTACAGTCAGAAAAGGATGCGACAAGTTTCAAAAATTCTTTGTCTTTTGGTAAAATTGGATCATTCCATCCATAGCCCTTTAGCCACAATGACTTCATGAAAAGCTTCAATGACACTACAACAAGAGATACAAGTCCAAAGGGATCAAAAATTTTCGCAGTGCATGATAGTATCATTCGTTTGCTGAGATTTGTATTGTGGAATATAAACTCAGGAATCGACACTTCAAGCTCATCGGTGTCCAACCTCCGAGGAATTCCCAAAACTTTAGTGCTTCCAGTATGTTTCATTTCAATGCCATGTTCTTGTTCAATCCTTTCGGCAAGTTCTTTTGAGCTAGTAGTCCATTTTCTCAGATTCATGCAAGCATCTTTCATTATAATGGAAGCTTTAGTGATCTCGGACATACACTCATCCACAGATGAAGATCCAGAAATGAGATCATCGACGTAAAAGCTTCTTGACATTTTCTCTGAAATATTGTTTTTGTAATTGAGCGAGTGGTGTCGAATTGTAGCATTCGGTAAGAATGGGGCACATGTGATGCCAAAACAAACTGGCTTGAATCCATAAACATCTTCATCCCATAAAAATCGCAGGAAATCACGTTCGCTTTCTTTCAGTGATAGCTGGAGAAATGCCTTTGTGATATCTCCAATGTATGGCAATGCAAAGAAGCGAAAGCGGAGTAAGAGTTCGATTAAATGTAGCAACAGTGAAGGACCAACATCCAGCAGGTCATTCAACGACACATTGTTTCTGTCTTTGACACTGCCATCAAAAACAGGCCTCACTTTCGTGGTTTCATTGTTCTCTTTTATAACAGCATGATGAGGAAGGTAAAATACATTATCGTTCCTCTTGACTACTACTTAAGACACTTTTTCGATTATATCCAATTCCTTGTATTCTTTGAAAACTTTATTATACTCATTTCTCAAAATAGGATTTTTCTCTAGTCTTCTGTTTAGACATTTCATTCTCTGATTCGCAATGTCAAAATTTGAATCAAGCATCTTCCCCGTATTTGTCCATAGCAATGGCACTTTATATCTACCATCTTTCTCTCGTTCAATGTCTTTTGGGAATGCGTTTAAGCAAGGAAATGTTTCATCATCATGGTTCATTTTCACAGTTTCTAATTCCCAGAACTTTGAAATGTCAACAGTAAACAAGGCCTTTGTAGTCGCAACTGAGGTACGTATCCGTTCTCTTTTTGAAATTGGACCCTGAAGCACCCATCGAATTTGGTTTCACAAGCAACAAGACCGTACGAAGTAGGAAACGAACTAGAAGACATGATTTCCCACAATTGATCCAAACCAAGAATGATGTCAACTGAATTTTGCGCAGCATTTGTCGAATTCTGGATGCAATCAGCTAGAACAAATCCTCTGTCCTCCATTTCCCTTATCCATGGACCATTTGGAATCATCTCCAAAGGAGCACATAATCGAGAAGTTGAAAGCAGATTGAATGTGTTTTCATATTCATTCACTTGGGAGCGAATGGTGACTTTAACAACATCAAGGTTACAGCTACTTGAAATTTCACCAAAGCTTTCAATTTGCAATCTTTCAGAACCGATCTGTTCTGCCTTTATAGAATTTGCCAATCTTGTACGAATATACGAACGTTGGCTACCACCGTCAATCAAAATTCTCGCCTGACAAGGTCGTTTCGAGTTTCCTTCAACAATAACTGAACGTTTGGAGACACACAACTTGACGTAGAGGTAGAAGCTGTAGTTACTGCACTAGACGACACATCAGTCAATGCATTGCTTGATTCATCAGGACTATCACACAGAAGTTTGTAATGTCTTGCGCCACATTGGCCACAATTGCTGCCAACAAAGCAATCTTTGGAAATGTGCCCACGCTTCAAGCACAAATAGCATGTATTGGAGTTTTTCACAGATTCTCGTCTTTGCCTTGGCGTCATCAGGCAAACCTTTTCGCAATTATCAGGTCTGTGCAAAAAGGAGCAAAATATGCATCTTGCCCTGTAGCTTTGATCATTGGAGCTATAGAAGCTTGTTGTTGAATTTCTTTCCTTCGAAAATGAAGTTTTTGGCTTAAAAGTTCTTTTGCTATCATCGAGATGAACATCTGAAGTCAAGCAGCGATTGTGAGCAAGATACTGCTCTGCTAACTTTGCAATTTCGTCCAAATTGGCAGGTGACCTTTCCTTCAAGAATGTTGCCAAATCAACAGGACATGAAGAGATGAATTGCTCCTGTGTAAACAGATCACAAACAGCCTCAAATTCTTTGTTAGTATTGGAGAGTTCAATCCATCTAGTAAGATAATTACGAAGACGAGTGATGTATTGTTCGGGACTCTCTCCTTGTTCAGGCTTGCTATTCCTGAATCGTCGTCTGAATCCTGTCTCTGTCAATTCGTATCGCTTGAGCACTGCTTCTTTCAATTGATCATAATTATTAGCTACTGACTCAGATAAGCGAGAATATACATCCAAAGCTCTACCAGTCAGCAGCGCACTCAAAGACGTTGACCATTTCGATCTGTCCCAATTGTTGCACATAGCAAATCGTTCAAATCGATTTAGGTAGCTATCGAGATCATCCTTATAATCAATGAATGTAGGCAATTTAGGGCAGTTGTTATTTGACATGGAAGCAT
Organism: Prostheceraeus crozeri; assembly: GCA_907163375.1. Taxonomy (NCBI): domain Eukaryota; kingdom Metazoa; phylum Platyhelminthes; order Polycladida; family Euryleptidae; genus Prostheceraeus; species Prostheceraeus crozeri. Next base: position 192,202 of record CAJQUW010009258.1, read on the forward strand.
TAGAGGCACTGTTGTTGGAATTTGATTCACTTGCGCTGACCAGTTCCAGTTCCAACCTTTTCATCTCCAATTCATGATTTCGCTCCCGCTCACGCTCCTCTCGTTCTCGCTCACGCTCTTCACGTTTCTGAACACGCCTTTCCCTCTCACTGCTCTGCTGTTCACTAATGAACACTCGCAGTTCATCTCCTTCGAGTCCTAATCGTGTCCCAATTTCAAACAATTTGTCCATATCTCTGCTTACAGGTAGTTTGCAAATTTCCCCAAATCCTGGTCACGGCACCAATTTATATTGAAAATAGTGAGTCGAATAAAAACTTCCAGATAATCAGTACATTGCGTTGTGTACTAATTTCCATATACTCTGGCTTACAGCATGCATGAAATCGTACAAATTTCAAAATTTGACTTTGACCGTAGATACACGCATCTGACAGCAGAAAAGATAACATAGCATTCCGCCTACAAGCATCGACACATCAAACATCTAAGTCATGTAACATCATAGAAATAACAAATCGTGAATACCATAGCATTTAAAATCGGCCTATAGTTCATATCCAACACGTTTTTCGAACCAATCCATGAAAATAATCGCGTAGTTTGGAGCCATTTTTGTACCCATAGCCGTGCCTTGCAACTGAGTGACAAAGTTGTTGTAGAATTGGAAAGTATTCGTTGTTAGAACAATGTGTGCCAATTTTGATATAGTTTTTGAACTTGGGACTTTAACAGTTCTGGTTTCAAGAGCTTCATACAATGCTTTCAGTCCATCTTGGTGAGGAATCTCAGTATACAAAGAAGACACATCTGCAACAACCAAAATATCGTCTTCATTCATTTTACTAGAAAGTGATGTGTCTTCTTTGTATATCACATGCATGGTTGATCAAGCGAAATTTCTTCAAATACTCTTGATAATCATAGACATGACAATCACAATTTGTCCTTGATCATCATAGCACGTCTGCAAATAGTATAATTCTGTACGCAACTCGTGAATGAGATTGCTTCATTATAGCATTCGAACTCGTTAGATTTAAATTCGTTAGATTCACCCTACGGGTTCGGCATTTATGATATCTAACTCGTGGAATGCTATATAGAAACAATCATGCATTAGTTGTGTAAATAACTATCTTTCGACGCACAAATTCTTAATTTTTAATTTTCTAAAATACATCTGCGAACCGCGATTCTCACTCAGATTTACAATTTATTGTAATACTTACTTGTACTTGTAACGGCATTCACCCTGGTCGGGTTGAGCCGGCTCCATCAATGTCTTTGACGACGTCACGCACCATTGCCGCCCATGCTCTGCGATCTTGAGCCAAATCACATGATATGGTTAGCCACTCGCGGTTCCATCTTCGAAGTCCAAAAACTTGTGGGCCAGACAGCTTGGCAAGGTCGTCCTTCAGGGTAGCGCTCCAGGTCTTAAGCTGCCCCCCCCCCAACGCGTCTCCGCCAATCCGGCAACGGGGCAGGGCGGAGGACGTCACGCAGCAGTTCTCCAGCTGGACGTCGCGCTACATGACCAAACCAGCGTAGGCGCCTCTGAACCAGGACGGCGGGTATGGGCTGGAGTCGCAGGCATCGTCGTAAGACGGCAGTTGGAACGCGGTCTGAACGTCTGCAGCGAAGAATTCGTGGGATGCAGTCGTTATCGAATACTTCTAACCTGCGCTGGTCGTTTGCTATTATAGGTCACGTCTCACAGCTGTAAAGCAGGATGGAGCGGACGATTGCCTGGTATATGCGCCCTTTTGTGACAGCCGATATTTCACGGCGCTCCCACAACGACCGCCGAAGGCGTGCGAAGGCAGATCTGGCTGCCCCGATGTTCGATTTCTGCTTCACCTTGTCCTGATGGCACAACCGTTGATCCAGATCCAGATACATGATACATGAAGGAGTCGACGCGCTCCAGGTCCCTTCCATCAAGGGAGAGGGTTCTTCTGTCCTGTGGAGGAACGAGAGCATCCATAACTTTGGTCTTGGTCGCATTTATTTTCATGCCAACGGCCAGAGCCGATCGCTGCAACTCTTCCAACCGCGCTTGGACCGCTTGTGCTTTTCCCAACAACACAATGTCGTCAGGGTAGGCCAGATCCGTCACCGCGACTTCCCTGCCAGCCATGACACCAGCGTAGCCTTGAAGAGCCTTGTTGAGGATATAATCGATGGCGTAATTGAAGAGCTTAGGTGAGAGGGGACGGCCTTGTCGGATATTATTGTAATAGTTTATTATTTACAATTACTGCATATATTTTGCAGCAGATTGTAAATGTGATTTAGAAGATTGGTTCGCCGAAATTATATTTTAGAAAAGGAAGAAAATATTTAAGCACGTCATGCTTGTACATATACTTTGTCAGCGCAAATGCGAAGATCCAGGAATGGAAGGAATAAAAAGTTTAGCCAATGCCCTAATGGAAAATCCGAGAAGAAATTATGTAGACTATTTAATGTTCCCATACATAATGCACAAAGCTAGCGAGAAGAAAGGAAAAAACATTGAAAAAACCGCTTTCTCAAGACAACAAGGCAGATGTATTCGGAGAAATTCTAGCTTATCTGATTAGTGAATGTGAAGCAGCATGTTGCTTTCCGAAAGATTATCTATGTAGCCTAGAACCACTGGAAAACTGAGCATTACATCATCCTCCACTAAGAGTTCACTTTGATGGATGGATTTTGCTAAGGATTTTGTCGAATCACCCATAATTAAAAATGCAAATGTCGTCGACATGCTAAGTTGTGTTTGAGAGAAGTCTGGTCATCCAAATTTCTTGGCAGCAAGAAGACCCGCCATGTGCGTGTATCTGAACACCGTATAAGCTAGGAATAGATTAGCCAAGGTGACTAGGAACTCTTACCCATAGGAATACCTTGAATCTTTGTGAAAGCAAACCCTCCGAAAAAAGCAGAAGTGATGAAATCAATTGCAGTAGGCAATTGGGTTTTGTGCCAGCAATGAACTTCTTGTCTGCTCTGTACTTCTTGTTCAAGAAAAAAGTTCTATAATATCCAATGCAATTGAAGATCTTTGAGTTGCTATGTATTAAATCACATAGTTTGAGGTTTGTAGAAGGTGTGGAGAAATCGTAAACTTGTAGTGAATGGCAATTAACACATGACCCTGTCTAGAAGTTCTCCAGTGGAATTATTGCTCCAAAAAGCATAGCATTCACACCGAATTATTCTTGATGGAGAGACAGTAAGTACTACATCTGTTCTGGATTATTTATAAATCCTTGCTGATAAGGATGGTCAAATCTTTGGATGTCGTGTATGTGGCACCATCAGCTATGAAGCTACTTTTGCACGGATATTTGTTTAACTTGGATATCCAGAAAAGCTCGGGTAAAACCATAAACTTAACTTTGACCGCGATGCCGAAATAATCCTTGAGGTTTATGAAAATGCTTGTCAATTGTGCTATCGATGGAAGAGAAGGAGAGATTGTGCGTAAGTTTGATTACCGACAGCACTGAAGCTATCAGCGACCAGACATGCAGATCAAGTTTCGTCAATATAAGCAAATTCCGCAATTACTGCACTGCCCAACACACTGTGGCAGACAGGCAGGAGTTCTCATGTAAGTTATCAAAGATTTTTTCTCATTCTACTTATATTTACACAGTCCTTTTTTATTACCTACCCTTTGAATGTTATCAACATTTACATTTGTGTTTTATTCTTATTTTTCACACTTGGTTTTACTTGCTGAATAGTTCGATTTGTGATTTAATTCATTTTTAATTGTTTTTCGCTTAAGGTTAGCCCTTGCTAATTTGATTAATAATTATTTCGTTGAAGAGGACGATAAGACAATACTTCAAACACTATAATGAAGTTGTTGGCAGCCTCATGTGCCGGTCGTTTGCAAATACAAAACAAAGTTATAAATGCAATACAAAGTATTTCTGCGTCGAAAGATTTGTCTATTTTAACGTATTTATTCACCAACAAAAATGTTGTTTAAATCTTCCTTTGCAAGTTCTGCTCCTATTGCTACAGATAGCATATTTTGTTTGTGAAATATACTGACATCGTGTGTCAATATAACAGTTGCGTTTTTTAAGGCAATTAAGGTAAACAGTGTTTCTTTGAAATGCAGATTTCCTTGAATATCTTGAAATGCTGCTTTCATATGAAATCGTGTACCGGTATACAAAGTAAGCTATTGGCGGTCTGCGATCCGATGAAACATTTCAAGATATCATTAGAGAAAGAAAATCAATGACAGATTGTTCCGATAATGTGCCAATTGATATGCCAGTCACTCGTAGTCACAGAATTAGACAGATCGTCTCTTCCTCCGTTTGACTAGAAAGGAAGCATTGGAACATGTAACGTAAATGAAATGGCACAATCTGCTGACATAAGACCATAGCAATCGAACAATGAGCAGCCAGTTCAACATCAAACACGCCAAATTGTGCGAAATTTCAGTGACTGTTATCAACCGGATCACACAGCAAAGAGACACAGTCTACATTCTTGTACGTCAAGTTCTACAGAGAAGTTTGTGAACGTTTTTTTGTGCGCCTGCTAACTTTTTATAAAATGATCGGAGGTCCCAACATTATCGAGAAGGCTTTTGCGCAATGATTGAATTCTTCGAATCTGAAGGAATCGTGGCGATCGGAGCATTTTGAAGGAATTCAGAGCAATCTGCAAGCGACGCACGACTATTTTTCTTATCTCTGTAAGGTATTAAAAATTTCTTTTTGCCTACTCATTAAGTTCCTGCTTGTGCCATCTGTTTGAATCAGTTTGCACTTCTAGCAAAGTGACATGGTTAAACAATCTAATTCCGTGCTCGTAGCGTTATGAACTCTGATGGTCTGTTTGTACTTTTTGTGAACTCGGTTGATAAAACTTGTTCATCCATCAAAGATTGGTTTCAAGATATTTAAGAACTGAAGCCATTTCAGTTACTTGATATGAAAACGTTTCCAGTTTATTCAAAACAATTTCCGAATGACTTGTTTTGTTCTATCGATAAAGATAAGATGCATGTTTTGCCAGACTAATTGCGCGCTGAATTTTAAGTTTTGCATAAAACTAATGAGTTTGTTGATCAGACAATAAGAGTATCAGGGTTTTTGAAGCTGCTGATAGGTGATTTTTCTGATGCTTTTTCCGAGACTGAAAAGTTACTCAAAACACTCACCACGCTTAGCGTATCTAGTTGTGGTTGTGAAAGATCCTTCTCTACTCTCAAAAGAATAAAATGATTTTCTTAGACGAGTATGTCAGATGAGAGATAGGGCGTCTTTTCTTACAATTGAAAAATAACTCATTGTCCGTATGATAAAAAGTGGCCCTGAAAAGTGGCATTCAGATGTTTTCGACATTTTTGCAACGTCAGAAAAAAGAGCATTGAAGGAAAAAATTAATATTGAACTTTAAAGTTTTGTTCTTCGTTCATTTAGAAGGTACACTTGTAAAGATGCTGTATATACTCATGTGTCTTATAAAACGGCATGATAAAAGTCGAACAACTACATGTTAGTTGTACCTGCCGTTTGCCTATTAATTTTAAGTTTAATAGTAGGTGTTTACCTTGGAATGAGAGACGACAATCGCCGCTGTTTGCGGCATCATATCTAAAGGCGAGGTGGAATTGTTATCATTCTAGAAAAATGCTGGCTGAATAACAAAAACTGGCTCTAAAATTTGAACTTAATTGAAATGATCAGCATCGTTTAATTGCAATATTGTACTTCATCATACAAAAATTGTAACTGGTCATAAGTCTGTTTAGTCATTTCATCTTGTGACAGTTTCGGACTCTATTCTGACCTATCTTACTCGCAACCCTGCTGTCAACTGAAAGAATGTCTAACAGTACCATAGAAAAAGTGAAAAATGAACTTTCACTTCTCCGCTAGGCGATTGGAAGGTCCTGACTAGGGTTCAACGCGAAATGCGTTTCTCCATTTTCAAGGAATCGGGAATTCAATTCATTTTCCAATCATTCAAGTGCTCTTTCAACAAATTATAGGAAAGTTGGTACAGGATAAGCTTCTCGCTTATCTTTACCAACTATTTGTATTACGGCAAACTTTCTTGGCTATTTATCGTCTTCGAAATTTCCCACAAGCTGTCAATAGTGCTGATGGTGAGAATTGGCTAGGCAAGCTGGTCGTGACTTCATCAAGGTGGAGCAACGCACTTCGACAGCCAATTGGCAACTAATGAGGAATACACTTAAGCTAATAGGAGCTATCAATACTGGCAAATTCTGACTAGCAAACATGAAAATGCATAGGCGCAATGTCGACCATTCGCAAGCATGATCATACACGATTTCAAAACATGATTCCTCCGTCGTGCAGGGATAACATTACGAAATAGTTCATAGTTGAATAGATTATATAGATAATAGTTGATAATAGTTGATTAATAGATAATAGTTGAATAGGACGTTTCGTACACTTCCCGTGCTACACGCCCATATTGAAAATTGTAATAATTGAAAATGGTAGAAATCTATTAGTGCTAGTTCTTATCTCATTAGCCTGCTATTATATGGCTATTTTGCAGTCAGCGATATTCAATTCTACCAAATGCCCCATTTTCTTGAAAGTTTGTGCTGAATTTTAAATAAACAAATTTTGTTTACAAGCGCTTAAAACGGCTCTTGTACTCTAAATATAACCCAGCGAATCTCCACGAACTATCTGACCAGAACAGACATCTTTGTATCAAAATTCCTTTCTAGCTCTTAGTATGACTTTTTTGTTTAACACTGGGAAGATGGGTGATTGCTTCAGCTAGAAATCTTTGACTCTCTATCCCGTTTTAGATGGAGTTATTTATTACTCTAAATGTGGAGTTGATCTACGCTTTTCTTACATTCGTTCCTTAGAAGACCATCCGTTCCTTAGACGTTAGCGTAAGGGAGCATCAAGCTAGAAGCTCTTCCATATATGATCATCGTCTTGAGTTCAATTGTCATTGCAGTATTGACAAATGACAACAGAAAGACTCGATCAAAGCTCTCATTTCCGTACATCAACGGTTTTGAGAGGATGGGACTCAGATATGTAGCATGACTGTCCTTTTTTACAAAACTCTCACCAAAAAACAAAGATTATGGCACTTCAATGAACACTTGAATCATTTCTGATATCGTGAATTGAACTCATTGCTCATTCATTCCATAGTCATCTGCTCTATCACCTTCGTACTGTTGGACATTTTCAGATGTGGGAGGACGAAGTTGGAATGTTAGAAATGCTGCTGTCATATATTGGAGAGTTCAATGAATTCAAAGGATGGTCTAATTGGATACCTGTCTTATTGGACATTTTAACGACTCATCACAACGCTCGGATGTAAGAATTGTTGTTATTATTGCTGGAAGGTATTTCTTATGATTGTGACATGATTGCAGACACAGACTTGCTCTTGGATACGAAACATCAACTGAGGGGAAAATTGAGGTGAGTTTTGTTGAGTAAGTGATTTGAAAGTGTCGTGAATGTGTTGATGTTCTTGTTCAGGATACGAAGGAGGAGATTGTGATCGAAGCAGCGAATGTAGAAGTCGATCAAGGTAAGGTAGTTGATGGTCATTATCACTGATGCACTTTTCCAACCATCCAGGTTCATTTATCATGAGCAGCTGCATTTTATTGTCCATCATCAGAGTGCGCACCTCACAGCAAGAACGTCGCTTGATGGAGTTGTGTTAATATTTTTTATTGATCCATGTCGGAGGTCGAATTATGAATATAATAATTATAATATTATTAATTATTAATTATATTATTTAATTATTTAATATAATAATATTAAATAATCATCTCTTTTACTTCTGAATGTCCCTGCGGTAACCGATAACGGCAGCAGATGTGTCGCAGTCAGTGATGTCTTTGTTTCAGGAATTCCATCTCAGAAGGTAAAATTTGGTCTGATCAGTGCCACGATCGGACGGATGCTAGCTTGTAGGAATTTGCCTACAATTCTCTACGTGCAATTTGCGCATTCTTTGAAGTATGATGCATTTCATGTCAAGACGTGTGACATCATAAAGTAATGTGCTGCTCAACCGCATAGTACTGATTGTTGCCAGAGATGTGTTCGGTAGCTATAATTGTTGACATTCTCATTCGAGTATTCGTCGTGTTGTAGCTTGAGGAATTCCATTTATCCGTATTTTTCCATATAAAAGCCCATGGGCTTATATGAAGTTTTTACCGATTTTAGGACAAAATATTGACTTCAAACAGAATCCTAGGGCTTCTGTTTGGCACCTTTTCAATCTCTACCATTTTATCCTTTATGCCGCTTTTAGATTCCAAATAATTAGTACGTCGATCTATAAACAGCAAAATACAACTAAAAAACGCGCTGTCGTGAATTATAGTATAACAGCATGTTTAAAATATGAGCAGTCAGCAGCAAAGTAAGCTTCTGTCTTTAAAGCCGGTAGCCTACATACGATATTCAATTGCTATATACGTCTTCGTATCCATATCTCATTACAAAAATAAGAACAAAAGTTAATAGCAATGAATATGCAGGGCCTGTTGAGTCGTGGAGCAATGTCTTTACGGCTTCATGTTGTAGTTTTGTCCAACACACGTTTCTTTTGTTCGAACGTGCAATTTTCAACCATTCTATTAATTTAGATTCGATTTGGGGATGAAAAGTTCTGCGTCCACCCTCAGGATGTCGGCGCCTTTTCTGCTTCGTTGAGGTCTTCTTTCGCTTGCGTTCTTCAGATATCCAAGTTCGGAGTTGCTTTCTTGAAATTCCCATCTCTCTTGAAGCAGCACTCAAGTTGTTTCAGTGGTTCATTTTGACAGTCTCAGTTATTTGCAATTTGTCGAAAATTGTATAGCTTTTCCTCTTTAAGCGAGTCTTAGGAATAATTGTCTATGCACTTTCTGATGATGCCATGACGCAGTTGATATCGAAGATATCGATAAAAAATAGAGCAAGTGTTAAATCGTTGGGCTCAAATGCCTGTGTGACTCTGACTCAAAAGGCAACCAATTTTGTTGCACAAACCCGTGCGTTTGTCCTCATGCTTGCTCGCATATTCTGAGAATTAAGTCCCTTGAATTCTTGGAATGATGGTGTTCGTAATAGGATGAGACGATTCGATCATGCCAACATCAAGCACGCGCACACGCAAGCGCGCACACAGACAACCAATGACTAATAAGACTTACTGTGAGAATACTTGGAGATGAATTCTTTGATTTCCTAAATTATATTTTCTTGATCACAATAAATTCTGTTTCCAAATATAAGCCCATGGGCCTGTATTTGGGAGGGCTTACGGTAAAAATACGGTAAATAATTATGGAAAAATACGGTAGTAGTGACTATATAAAATTCTGCCGTTCATTATCTCCAATTCTAGGAGAATGTGCAGTCTAATTGTGCGCACTCCTCAAAATTTGGTGTCTACAGTTCATTCTCGTGTTCAGCTGAAACCCCATGTTGAGCTGAAAGTAGGCTGGTGAGTCTTTTTAATCGTTTCATTGCTGCCCACTTATCTTTGTTGGAAATAGTTTTCCTCTTCATTTAGTAGTGATTTAGATTTTTTTTGCTGCAGAAGAGTTAACGTTTCTATAGATAGTACCTATTTACCCATGTATCTTGGAAGCGTGATAAGTATGCGAAGTGCATGTATACAGTGTATATAAAGCATCGTCGATTACTTTGTCTGAGTCTATGCGAGTATTCACGCGTTTGTTGCAGGCAATCAAACAACAGCTGAGATGGTGGAGTTTAATGAGACGTCAACGATTTCGGATCAGCTGTTCACAACGATCGCAGATTATGTAAAACAGGATGAGAACGATGCAGCAGTAGATTTGTTTGAATGGCCGGAGAAGAGTGAAAAGAAAGAAGCATGTGAAATTGAAGGGGGCGAATCTTCGGGAGAGAGACCAGGTGAGAATCTTTTCTATTGACATGCTAAGTATCCGTGTGTTATCCTGAGAATCAATAAAGTTTACGATGAAAGTAATTTGGCTCCTTGAAGTTGAATGTATAACGTATTCATGAGTGAAGCCCCTACTGTTTAGATAAATTTTGTTTTGATGAAGAGCAAAACAAATTAGTGAGGTGGATCGACCGCTGCTGAGAAGTGCAACTGACTTCAAATCTGGGATCGCAATTTTCCGTTTTTTCCGGTTTTTTGTTAAATTAATCTAATGTAAATATTTCAAATTTATGCATTCAACCCCTGGTTTTTCCCTATTTTCCGGTTTTTTTCTTGGGTGAATTGCAATCCCTGCTTCAAATCATGCAGTTAAAATCGAAGAGTTATTGTGGTTTAACGACAGTGCTAGTAGTGTGTTTGACGGAGATGCTAATGGCAAGTTGAGTTTCGGTATTTGGCTGTGTACTTCACTGTTATGTTCTTGAGCACGCATCTTGTGATCTGCTGATTGGGGTACATAATTTATTGCTTTGCCCTTTAAATGTCAAACCCTTTCTGAAGTTTTCTTTTCCGTGTGATAAAATTAACAGTTTGGGTGCACTGAAAAACTAGTATTTGAATTTGAAAAGGATCAGTTTCCTTATTTTCGAAGAGTGCATGTAAGGCAGCTGGTAATTAGGTAATCTTTGATGAAATTTATTGTCATTCTCCTCTATTCAACGTTGCAAGGGCCATGACAGAGAAAAAACAACTGTAATTAAATTTATTATTTTTATTAATTATTCAATTTTTACATGTCTCAAATCCACTGTTGACACATTGTATGCACACGCTTCATGTGCCTTTCCTTCAACCTTCAAAAGCGGACATTTCTTAATCTATCCATGGGGTGCTCTGACAGCCAATAGGCTGACAGCGTGGGAAAGCATTTGCTTGTAGGTTATTGATAGAACTTGAACGTCTTTGCATCTGTTTTGACAGATGAACTCTGTTTTTAAAGAGAAGAACAACGTAACTACATGTAAATGCACGTTCACCTGACAATCTCTTGTTGCTCATAGACACTTTGAGTACTGTTTTATCTCTCGAGGATTGAAATATGCAAATTAGACAAACATGTATTTGAAATAGACGCGAGAGTGTTGCAATACAGTCTTTTAAAGCTCAAGGATCATATATTGTTCCTCATTCGATTCAAAAATAGGAAGCCGTTACTGAGTCATGAGAACCGGTGTAGCATAGTCACGGCGACGAATCTGCAAAGTTAGACGAGTATAGGAATTTTGAACTTTCTGAATCATGTTGAATGTCTGATGTGGAAGTCCAAATAGTGAACTATAACCATAATCAAGTCTTTAAAAAATGAAAGAATTCAACAAAACGTTTTGCATCAGCAGAGAGATATCGACGAATATAATAGAATGTTCTTCGAATGTCATCATAGTACATCTTGGAAGTAGTATTATATTGACGTATGTTGAGTATTAATTTTTATATATCTCTATACCGTGACATCACAAACTATATCAGAAATTTAAACTTTCTTTTCCTATAGATAGATGTGAAGGAATGTATTACTGTGCAACAGATGTAGATTTGCTTAATATAGTAGCCTTTGAATTATCGACATTCTGTCGCAGTCTGCTTCATGAAAGCCACATTTTCACTTCGTTTACGCACATTTCAATCGCTTGCCTGAAAAGCAAAAAATTGTCAATTTGAGAGGGTTAATACAAAATCAAAATAAAAAATCAGATAATTAGTAAAGCAATGATGGCGGACATTATTTTTTTCCAAAATTAAGGAGAATGTTCTAATTACATCATAAAAAGTCCTGTTCGCACGACTGATCCTTGACGAGTGTCACAGCTCAAAGGCAGAGGTTCAGACATGTAATTTATAGCATTGACTGTCAGCAAACTAGCATCCAAATCTGCCTGAAACCTAGAAAAGAGCAACACTCCTCTCACACCAAACGTAGAATACAAACGCTCAAGTAAAACATGATGGTTTACAGTATCAAACGTAGCAATCAAATCCAGAGTAACAAGAATAGTTATATTTTGTTCATCTGATGCGAATAAAGCATTTTTCGTAGCATAACTCAATGTATCCGTACTGTGGTTTTTGCAGGGTTGCCGTGGGTATGGGGTGGGCATGGGCATTGAGGCCATTCCCATAGCGCTTCTATGGGGATTCTGAAGATTTTTGACGTTCTCTAGAAGCAATCAGGACTGACATCATGTCACACAATCAACTTCCATGTTGAATTACAAAGTATCGCGCAGCCTACCCATCTCATCACTTAAAATACATGAAGTGTCAGTGCTGATCATTTTCACATTCGTAACACTCGTTCAATAATTTTGAATGATTTATAATGATAGTTCCAGGTGTGTCAAGGACGTCTGAAGTGGAAGAATTCTGCAAGTCCCCTTTGCTGCAGAGCCGAATGGAGACTTACAAATATTTGCTCTAATAGCATAAATAGCTCGGATGAAATGATTTATGATATAATTAAGCTTGCATGATCAATGCGATTAATCATTATTAACCTAGATATTAAACTAATTACGATATAGAAGACCTGTTGTGTCCAGCCCACAAAGCAAGACACATGAAAATGTTGAATGATTTTCGTCGGATACATGAACAGTGTGACAAAGATTTCTCACACCGAATCATTCAACTGTAGGCCTCGCATTGTAGTCATAGTTATAATGAAAGCTCAGATTTTTCACTTGTCCACGACTTGTTCGAATTTTCATTTTCATCTGATAGGCATCCTTAACTGCACACTTAAGTGTACCTCAATAACTGGTTCATAGTGCTGCATTTCATCACCGTACGCAAATGGGTCAACATCCTCCCAAGTTCTTGTGCAATAATTCGGTGACATGAGTGGTCGAAAAATCAGGATGATTTTCATCGAAGTCTATATTTATAATAGTAGATTAGATTGATTCAAAGCTTTTTCCTTTGCCACGTGTATATAGTCGATTTCTACTGCGAAACAATTCTAGACTTGAGATGTATAAAGGCCAAACTCGCTTGATATTTTACTTCTTTATCGGCATTGATGAAGATAGAATTATCAATGACTGCTGCATGAATTCAATTAACGAATATTAAACGGGAATATTCACACATATGAACATGGCATGATCCCCTGAGCAATGAGCGATGGCTATAACACACATTGGTAGACCGCAGATATATAGTGAAGGCCTACATAAGAATTTTTGACAGTTTACTTTTTGTGAGTGACCATTTTGAAGTACTGGCAGTGTAGCAACATAAATATGATAATTTATTATTTATGTTCAACTCTGTCTTTGTATGTTGATGGACTTCCTTGAAAATGGCACCACTATAAGCAACCAAACGAATGAAAAATCCTCACATTAGGAACCACAAATACCAACTTACAGGCCAGCCCAGGATTTTATGCTCACAAATGGAACATGTGAAACTCGTATATAATCTATCAAAACAGCCAAATACATTTACAGCAGAATCGAGTCTTCACGAAAAGCTGCTGACGGAAATTATTGTGGGGACGTTAAGGTCCTTCAGGACTTAAACTAACAGTTAAAATTTCAATAGATTTGTTGATAGATACTCGTATTCATGCTTACTTTTGTGAAACATGTTGTACTTGATCACGATTGTCTACAGCGAGGAATTTCAGCATAGTTCTTTTGAAATGAATGTGTGCATATTTCCAGAGAATGCTGCGCATAACACGTATGCATGATGCAATGTAAGCTTAGATTTGATTTTGCATGATGTAGACTGGTTGCTTGGTATTACAACAGCGAATGGTAAAAGGCGAACACAAGAAACATCGAAATATATAAATAGCGTACTATGCAATGCTCGAGTGTTGTGCAGAACTAAGTACATGCTCGTATTAACATTTCATTTCAACATTTTAATAAGGCCATGTTTCCTTTATTCTACATGTAGTTGCTTATTTTTATACAAATGTGCTTCCTTTAAGGGAACAGCAATGCAAAAAATTGACCCTTGAAATAATCCTGTAGCAAAATGAAGTTGGATCGACATGGTCAATAACTAGGTTAAGTGAACCAAAAATCCAAAGTGAGTTAAAGAGGAAGTTTGAAAATCACAAGGTGATCAATAACCGATTTGTTATAGAAGAAAAAAAATAAAGACAATGTCGTCATACCATCAAAAAGAAACATTTCTAGATAGAATTACGTTTACAGTAAACTGCGTTACTATGGTACTTACTTCTTACTTCCTCGTTTTGCGTCTCTTCTTCCCGGTTCCGGGGCTGGACGTAGATGCGATGACCCGTTTCCATCTCGAACGATCTAGAGCAATGTCTTCCGACACCTCCAGAGACTCCAGATCTTCATGGATACAGGCTTGCCAAGTCTTATTAGGTCTACCAGGTGGACGGCAACCATCGACTGACAAGTTGTAGACTTCATTAATGACGTCACCATTGGCTCTTCTTACGTGGCCAAACCAGCGCAGACGTCTTTGCCGCAGGCGGACTGGAAGTTCGGGCAAACCACAGCGTCTCGCTACTTCTTCGCTTGTAACTTTGTCTTTCAACCTGACCTTTGCCATATACCTCAGCATTCGTTTGTCAGTACTTCTCAGAAGTTCAACCAGCCTTAGGCTGAGGGGCCACGTTTCTGCGCCGTAGATGAGAACTGATCTTACACACATCTCATACACATGGGCTCTACACTTCAATGGGATGCCTTTGTTGGTAAGAAGACTGGCCAATTCTCTCCATTTCGTCCATGAAGCCGCGATGCGAGTCCGAACCGCTCCTTCTGCACGACATCTCCGAGGTAAAAAAAATCTTGGACCTCTTGTAGGACGATCCCATTCACATTAAGTGAATCATCCTCAGGCGAGTTGGGAACATCCGCGCACTTCGGACATCGGAAGCCTGTTATTCCTTGAAATGATCGCAATCGGGAGCACTTTTTGTGACACCACAATTTGCAGGAAACACAAAAGATCGAGTTTGCTCCGACTCCCCTGCCACAACAACTGCACGGCCACTTTCCAGACTTGGTGCGTTCTTTGCTCTTCCCAGTTACCATGACCCTGGACTTCGCCCCGTTGATCTTCAAGCCACGCCCCTCTAAACCATCCTTCCATCTTGAAAACATATCAATGGCTTCTTGCTTGGAGGCAGCTGTTAAAACCAGATCATCGGCGTACAGCAACTCCCATGGGCCGGATCCTCGACAATCTTTGGACGCTTCCTCCATCACTGTAATGAACAGCAAGGGGCTAAGCGCTGACCCTTGGTGTACTCCCATGCCGACGTCCAGTTCCTCCGACAGACCAAACTTTGTCACGATTTGCGTTCTTGAACTCCGATACATGGACATTACAACCGAAACCAATCTCTCAGGAACTCCTTGTCTGCGCAATGCCCATTCGATGATTTCTCTAGGGACTATGTCGAAAGCCTTTTCGAGATCGACGAACACATGGTAGAGCTTCTTCTTCTTTTGGCTGTACTTTTCTTGCAACTGACGAAGGATAAAGACAGCATCAGTTGTAGATTTCCCTCTTCGGAAACCAAACTGCCGCCATTCAATGCTAATTAGCTTCCTCAACCTCCTCTCTATGACCTTCTCAAACAGCTTCATACCATGTTCCAGCAGGCGAATCCCTCTGTAATTGCCGCATTCCAGAGAATCACCTCTCCCCTTGTAAATGGGGATAGTCAGGCTTCTTTGCCATTGAGACGGCAGACCGCCACTGTCGATTGCCTCCTGAAATACTGTCACCAGTCTCATTACAGTATCTTCACCAGCTCCCTTAAGCAGTTCAACTGAGAGGCCTGATGGTCCAGGAGCTCTACCATTTTTCATGTCTCATAGAGCACTACGTACTTCCTCCTCAGTCACTCTTTCTGTGGGTCCTTCAGTTATAATTGGCTCATCGATGGTGAAGTTTTATGGTAGTTTTATGGAAAAAGGTGTCATGTCTCATGAATCATTAAAGAATTAAGATCGGAATGAGAAGAACCTTTGTAAACTGTACGTGCAAGCTGGCACCAGAGGACAAAAACTTACGAATCAGTAGAGATAGATAAATAACACCTATCTGCTAATGCAACCAAATGATTCAGGCAAATGTAAATTTGTAAGTCAATTGCGTGTGCATAGCGGACTCTATTCCTTACTTGAATGAGCATTTAGTTAAATTTTCTGTCCAACAATTTGTAGGTGGCAAGTCATAATCAAGTCTCAATAATGATAGAAAATACTTTTAGGCTACTACAATTTCAAAAGCAATAGGCTTATACCGAAGACAGCAAAGAAAAGTCATAAAAGTTACAACACGCAGTCGGTGACTTTCTTGAAGGACTCCCATTCCGCATCTCTGGAGTCAAACACGGCCTTCGGATCGCTGAATGCTGTGCAGAAGTTCCTGTGAGATGGAGATATTGGACATCAATCATTCTATACGAACAAGAGCCACTCATTAATCAGGAGCTTATCCTGTGGGGGCGTGGGGATTTTTTCTGTGGGTATGGGGTGGGGTGGGGATTCAAAAATCAATCTGCACGGAAACCCCTGGTTTTTGCGATATGCGGATTGAATATAGGACGTGAGCAATTTGCTTCAAGGTGAGCGTTAAGCTGCATGAGTACAGTTCGTTCCTGCAGCTTCGATAGAAAAGGCAAATTCGAAATGTGACGACAGGTGCATAGATCATCAGGACAGAAATTCGGTTTTTTTGATTTCCGCTTGATGTGAGCGTTCTGAAATTTTGCAGCGTTTGAGTTTCGAGTATCCGGCTATGATTTTATTGACTTTTTCAATGAAGAAATTTGTACTCGTGCATAAAATAACCGTTATGTTTATTCAACAACATACGTGGTGTGATCCAAAATGTCCCGGACTAACCTACTTGCAGATAACCTGTGATAACGAATACTACTTCAGATGTAAATTTAGGTCTTTAAGGCATGAGAAATATGGTTGCCGAAATTTTTCCGGTCAGTTTTCTATTTTTTCAAACATTTTTGTCTGAATTTCAAGATTTTCCTATAAATTCTAGCGATTTAGAATTAATATATTTAGATTAACTTGACAGTTAAGCTATCACTAATAACCTGACTAATAATTAACGGAAAAACAAATGTTTTGTTCCAGAAAACAGTTTACTTTTCAATGTATGAGCCGTTAGCATTCGTCACTTTTTGCCAACGAAGTCTCAATTCACAAAAAGCTTTATGAAAAAATTCCGGTGTCAAAGAATCAAAAAACTCAGTAACTGCATCCCGCAGTTCAACTGGCGATTCAAAATGGTGTCCACGAAGATGCTTTTTGAGGAATCTAAACAGATAGAAGTCACTTGGGGCCAAGTCAGGTGAATAAGGAGGATGGCTCAATAGTTGAAATCCGTTTCTCGTTAAGGCATTGGTTGTCTCCTGCGAGGTGTGAATCGGAGCATTGTCATGAAGCAAGTAGAGGGGAATGTTTCGTGGCTTTCTTATTTTCTTCCTCGCTTCAGATAACAGATTGGAATAATATTCGCTATTGATTCTTACTCCTTTATCCGCAAAGTCAACCAGTTGGATTCCCGAAGCGTTCCAAGAGACCGTCAGCATCAACGACCGGCGATGTGATGTTCCGGATCGCATTTTCAAAGGGGCAGACTCGCCTGATTTTCGCCACTCTGCAGATTCTCGCTTACTTTGAGGCAGATACAAACTTAAAGGTGTTTCATCCTCTGTAAGGATGCAGTTCAGAAACTGATCTCCGTGCATTTCGAGGAGATCCAAATTTGACTGTGCCGCCAGAAGTCTGTTCTCCTTCATTTCAGGTGACAGAAACTTCGGTACGAAACGTGATGCCAGTTTGCGATATCCAAGTCTTTCGATGATGTCATGACAGGAGTGATAACTGATTCGCAACTCTCTTGACAACTCACGGATGGTTATCCTTCTGTGTGCTGTAATCACTTCATCGCACTGACTCGATTTCTCTTCCGGAATCTCCTGCGGCCGACCAACAGTTGAAAAATCTTGCTCCACAGATTGTCTTCCGCGTTTAAATTCGCTTATCCAGAAATAAGCAGTAGTTCTCGATGGAGCTTTGCTTCCATATGCCAGGCTTAATTCCTTTAGAATGTCACCATTAGCGAAGCCGCGGATCAGGAGGTATCGTATCACACTGCGATATTCGACTGAAGACACGCTTGTCACATCCATCATGAAAACTGATAGAACAAAGAACCATCGTTGACACGGATTTCTTAATGAATGCGTGCTGAATGAACTTCACTGATTGATATCGTAACACATGAAGCAATTAACAAAAGACGTGCAATATTCATGGCAAAGATATCCGTCAAATAAGGTACAAATCAAAATCAATCTAACTATAACAATAAGACAAATCGGATCTCGATCAATTCAGAAAATACAGAAATTCATGTTAAAATGTATTCGATCAATTCAGAAAATACAGAAATTCATGTTAAAATGTAAAAATATTTTTTAAAAATAGAAAACTGACCGGAAAAATTTCGGCGACCATATTTCTCATGCCTTAAAGACCTAAATTTACATCTGAAGTAGTATTCGTTATCACAGGTTATCTGCAAGTAAGTTAGTCCGGGACATTTTGGATCACACCACGTATTTTTACATATTGCTGACTGGAGATCGTCATCCTTGTATTCATGTGGGAGAAGAGAAAATGCTTAACCACATATCCGTGTCAACATCCGTCTTGCTGCTTATTACCGCATCGTCATTCATATTTGAGTGCAATAAAACATATATCACTTCGGTTTCGTTTAGATTTATTTACCTGTTGTAGGAAACCAAACAACACCTGAGGTGATACGCTTTAATGCGACTGCACCGGTGTCGGATCAGCTGTTCAAAACGGACTCAGACGACGTGACATGCGAGGAGAACAATGCAGCAGTAGTAGATGTATTTGAACGGCCGTTGGAAATTGAAAGGAATGATATTTGCGAAATTGAGGGTGAAGAAGGTTCAGATGGGAAACCAGGTGAGAATCCTTTTAGATGACATGCTGAGTGTTAATGCATCATCCGAAGAAATTCTGAATTTCAATTATATCGAAGAAAATTACATTTTGTGATGAAGGTCATTCATCCATTTAATCATGCACTGATTGAATGTATTCACGAGCAAATCTTACTTCACAGTTGATCATTGTGATCATTTCGTATTCGCAGATAAGAAACTGGCCTAGTAGGGTTTTTCGTTTCCACCAAGTTTTCAAGTCTCCATCGCCTCTTTCACCTCTTTCATCAGTCTCCTTCTCCTACCACTCTCTCTCTCTCTCTCTCTGCTGACTACTGCTCTACTGGAGGAGTCATGCGATGATCACTCTAAAAGGCATGTTTGGCCACCTAGGATCTTGAGCTAGAGATGAGTTGCTTAAGCTGTCTTAATTTGTGCAGTCCTCTTGCCATTTTTCTTCGCACGCACGGTGGAATGTACATCCAAACCAGCGTTGCGGCAATGGAGAGCAGTTTGGGTGCTGTTGCGGCGAACGTTTTCATGAGCTCTTGCGAGATCGAGAGGACCGGTGTTGATATTGCTTCCTTTTTGTGTTCATTATGTTGACCATGTCGCACTGTTTTGGTCGACGTGCAACGTTTCAAATTTTTTGAGTAAGTCCACAGTTTGAGGCCTGCCATCGAATTTTCTTTGGAGAAAGAAGATGGAAGAGTATCATGTTCGGACATCCTCATCGATCTCAATGATGGATTGGAATTTTTTACTTTGGTATTTTGCTTTTGATAAGGGATCTGTATGCTCGCTGAATAGATCTGAGTACTTCGAGGGCGTAGTTGATTCGATCCACATTAGCTGAAGCTTTCCTTTGAAGCATTTGAAGATCACGTTCATAGCGGCCGACAGAGCCTTTTCACATCACGACATGATTGATGAAACCTAGACAAGAAGGACAACGTAACTAAATGCACGTTCACCTGATAATCTCCTGTTGCTCATAGACACTTTGAGTACTGTTTTATCTCTCGAGGATTGAAATATGCAAATTAGACAATCATGTATTTACAATCGACGTGAGAGTGTTACAATACAGTCTTTTAAAGCTCAAGGATCATATATTGTTCCTCATTCGATTCAAAAATAGGAAGCCGTTACTGAGTCATGAGAACCGGTGTAGCATAGTCACGGCGACGAATCTGCAAAGTTAGACGAGTATAGGAATTTTGAACTTTCTGAATCATGTTGAATGTCTGATGTGGAAGTCCAAATAGTGAACTATGACCATAATCAAGTCTTTAAAAAATGAAAGAATTCAACAAAACGTTTTGCATCAGCAGAGAGAAGTAATGGACAAAAGACCGTTCCAGGACACCATAAAATCAAAAAAATTAGTACTTTTAAAAACGACATAAATTTATGAATTTAGTCCCTTTTTCAGGTTTTTAAGACCTAAATTCATGAATTTAGTCCATTCAAAAAAGTACCATTTTTTGAAAAATGGTACTTTTAAAAACGACATAAATCGGAGCGAAGCTCCTCTGGCTTAAGCCGATTCATGTATTTGAACCCTTTTTCAGGTTATGAAGACCTAAATTCATAAATCGGCTAAAGCCAGAGGAGCTTCGCTCCGATTTGGGCGTTTTTAAAAATACCCAATTTTTCAAATTTTTCAAAATCTCAAATTTGTGATTATGACATTTTTCACCCCCCAAAATCATGACCGTTCTAGGACACCGAAAATCATAAAAGTTAAGAATCTCAAATTTGTGATTATGTCATTTTTCACCCCCGCCAAAATCATGACCGTTCAAGGACAGCGAAAATCATAAAAGTTGAGAATTTCAAATTCATGAATTTTATCCATCTTTCAGGTTTTTAAAATATATCATGTGACTAGCGGACATCAAAGATGTCTTCCAGGGCTTTGCCGTTAAAAATATTTCTTTAAAAATGGATGAAACAAAAGTGGAAGGAACCGCAAGAATATATCCTTCATTATCATATGAAATGGATATTGCAAAACACAAAGATAGAGTACGTTATATGAAAGATAAGGAATCGCAATTATTACTTAGATTAGAACATTATAATAAATTAAGAAAGAGATGGTCTAAAGTTAAGAATGTAACACAAGGAATTGGCATATTCTTAACAATAAGTTTAGGTGCTTTAACAATTGTTATATCTTCAGGTGTTTTAGTAATTCCAGTAGTTGCTACAGCTTTAACAGGTACGGGTGTTTTTGCAACTTCACTTGCTACAATGGTAGAAAAATCTTTAATAACTAAGAAACGAAAATCATTAAAAACTAAGCATTTACATATTAAAGAAGTATATGATAAACTACATTACTACTTTCAAAGAGTATGTGATGATAATGTTATTACGTTAGATGAGATTGAAAAATTTGATCAAATAGCTAATGAAGTAAATCAAATATCATTTCAATCACAGACAGAAAAAGTTGATGATAAAAATAAAAAGGATGGTAAAATTTCTAGTGATGGTAAAACTTTTAGTGATGATAAAATTTTTTTAGAAGAGCTAAAAACTTTATTAGACAAAACTTTATTAAACAAAACTTAATACGAGAAAATTTTAAACGAGAAAATTTTAAACGTGAAAATTTTAAACGTGAAAACTTTAAACGTGAAAACTTTAAACGAAAAGATGTCAAACAACAAAGCAATAAAAAAATAATTTGTTCAGTAAAATGTTTTTGCTGTATACCAATGTTACCAAAACAAAATTCAAATATTATATTTTAAAAAAATAGACAAAATTAAAGCTGATAATAAAAAATAAAATATTAAAACATTATATTTGTATATTTTTATTACTCGGTAAACAATTGTTCGATAACTCTTTCATGAATTTTTTTATCAATATTAATTGTGATAAATCCATAATCTTTTGACCAAGCATTATTACACGATTGTTTAAATTCATCTTTATCTCTTATACATAAATCTCTTAACAAATCACTTAAGTTTCTTGCATTTATTTCAAATAGTATAAATATATTTGCATTCTTTCTAATAACACTTCCATCTAATGAATACATACTTTGTGTTAAATAAAATACACTACAGTTATTATGTCTACCTCTTGTGAAATAATTTCTTTGAACTGACTGATTTCTGTCATTAACACAATCATCAAAAATTACACAATGTTTCATTGTTTTATCTAGTTTACTAGGATCTTGCATATTACCACTATCATCTATTAATTGTATTTTTATATGCTTATTTTTATTGGATTCAACTAATTGTTTATTTTTGCTGCTTCTTCACACCACAAATTTATTTCTTCTTCATATTCAGATTTTTCATATTCTTCGAATAGAGAAGCAATTGCTGTTTTTGTAAGATTATTTTCAAATCCATATTTTAAAAATTGATAGACGGGTTGTTCTGCCGTTGTTGTATAAATTATAAGATTGTTATAATCCAAAAAATTTGGAGTCGTTAAAATTTTGAATAATAGATATGTTTTTCCACATCCTGATCTTCCACAAATAACTGACAAAACTTTATTAGATAAATTTGGATGATGATTAAATTTAAGTTTTTTTTTATTTAAAGTCATTTCATTCATTTTTAAAGTAATAAATTCATCCATTATTGAATTAGTGTTTTTAAAAACAAAAAAATAAAAATTTTAATTTAAGTTTATTTTTTTGTTTCTAATAATAAGATTAATAAGATTAATAATGAAAAATGATAAAAAAATTAAACTTCTCTAGCTTCGCGTGGGAGTTTATACCTCCCGTACCAAAAGATCTATCATAATCTCTTCACCTCCAAAATTTATTTCTTGTCCTTTTTCATCAGTGATTTTAATGTTAATGTTGTTAATAGTTTTTCTTGTAATAGGAAAATATATTAATGTTTGTGGAAATACATTTAATCTATAACCAATGGGTACAGTAAAAGCTGGAAAACTGAATATTAAATTTGATAATTTACCATTTATATATCCTCCTTCAATAATGTCACAATGTACAACAATTGAATTTATTTCAGTTATTTTTGGAATCTTCTCACCTAAATGATAACCTTGACTATAGGTTTGTTTATTAAATCCTAATAGCTTTGACAATGATCTATCATGATTAAAATCAACTTGATGATTTTCGTCTAAAGTAAGAGAAAATTTATTAACTGCCGGTTCAACTGCAAAATGTAATTGTTTCTTATCTTTAAATGGTATACCTAAATGTCTCTTAATTTCATTTGATATTGATTCAACTTCGTAAGAGCCAGGAAGAAAAGTTAATATTTTCCATGTTTTGCCTTTATCAGTAGAATATCTAAATTGATCATTCACATCTTTGATAACGTTTTGAATAGTGTTAAATGTAGAGAAACTAGTCAATGCAATTTGATAATTTTTATTTTGTTCCAAATGTAGAATGGGTTCTAAATTACAAGTGTGTGATGAAGTAGTTGTTATAATTTTTAACGTCGTACTAAATTTTGATGAACCCAAAATCTCTGTTAAATTTTGTAAATGATTATTAATTTTGTCTAAATCTGCTGAACACATTTTTAAACTAAAAAATTAAATAAATATTTTTTTATGAAATATTTTTTTATAAAAAATTAGAAACAACATATTTCAGTTACACTTTTATAATCCTCTTCATTTAGAATCTTTTTTTCTAACAGTCTTTTCAATATAGCATGAATTTCATTGAAACTAGAATTATGCCCTTCTTTTATTGCAGATATTAAAATATTTAATCTATTTAGTAATTCTTGTGGATCATCTGGTAAAAATATGGTTGTTTCTGTTTTCTGTTTTTTTGTTTTCTGTTTTTCAGATAAACCTTTCCCTACTTTAACTCCCGTTGATAATAAATTTTCTAATTGTTTATAACGTCTAAGAGTTTTTACTGTGCCAACTCTATCTAATATAGTTTTATATTTTATTAGATCTTCTACAGCATAATTTTTTAAATCTGCTCCTCTTAAAAGATCAACAAAATTTCTATCTAAACTAATAGGTTTTTTATCTGGAGTAAAAATTAATCCTCGTATAGGTTGTGGAAATATTTCTTTACCACCAAGATAAAATCTTGCAAATAATTTTTTATCTAAAAGGAAAGTAGAATGTTCGAATAACATAGATTTTGGTAATTTTTTATCTATGTTTGCCTCTAATAAACCATAGTCATCTAATAGTGTTTTAAGTACAGGATCCGCTATATCAACACGTTTTTCATTAAGTTCCTTTTCAAGAGTTTTAAATGGTTCGACAGTTTTTTCATAATCAGTTTTTACTTCTTCAGTTATTTTTAATTTATCAAACATATCAGATTGAATACCAGCTTTTGTCATTCTATGTTGAAGATGATTTTCTTTCATAATATTTCTTTGTTTTATTAATTCGTCTAATTGTTTTATTCTTTTAAAATTATCAGCTCTAACTTTATCCATTTTTATATGATAATTTTATAATATTTTATATTTTTATATTGTTATACTTAGAAAATAGAAATTAGAAAATTAAAAAGGTAAAGTAGTTATTCCATCAGGTAAAATTTTTCTTTTATCATCAAATGGATCTAATGCTAATTTATGTTCTTCTTTTAAATACATTTTATGTTTTTTTGAATTAAGTCTATAATTACATGCTGTTTTTATTTCATTATTAAATAATGCATTTTTATAATCTTGAAATGTTATTTGATTAGCCACTGATGCCTTTGAAATTCCTTTTAATGTTTTATGTGTTTTAATATTTTTAGTTGTATCATAACAGTAACATTTAGATTTTAAAAATATAGCTTCTGTTATGAAATCTTCATTTCCTTCTAATTCATCTTTTACTTTACATAAATCAGAAGGATGAATAATATCTTTTATTTTATTAATTTCTTCATCAAGTGTAGAATTATACGGTATTGTTAATTCTAAGAAAATAGAATCGGTATCTGTAAAGTGTAATTTATAGTTTTTGCCATAAGCAGGTGCTAAATAATCATATATAAAACTATACATAAATAGTTTAGCTAATTCTAATATAGTGAAACCAATGAAATTAAACTTATCATGTTTTACAATGCTTCTTCTTAGATGAACAGCACAAAGTTCATCACTGAATCTAGTAGTTCTTTTATATGTAGGTTTCCTTGTTAAATTTTGAAATCTATCTCTATCATAAACTATTTCAATATTTTGTCTATTACGCACATTTTCTAAAGTCTTACCATAAAATGCATTATTCATTAATTTGAAGAAAACGTTTCCAAAATCATCTTTATTTCTTTTAGATATTTTGCGTTTTTCAATATTGAACTCAATATAATCTTTTAACCATTTAGATTTTCTATACTCTAGTTTTCGATGTATTTTGGTGAGAATCATGCCATGATTTAAATACCAATCTAGCATTCTTCCTTCAACAACATACTTTCCTTTATTACCTTGTGTTAACATAAGTTTTTTTGTTGGTCTGTATTTTTTCGGAATTATAGATTTTTGATAATCTGAAAAATCTTCTATATTGGGAATTTTGTTTTCTGGACAGAAAGGATAATATTTTGTTGCTTCTTTTATATAATCAGGATATACTAAATCAACTTCATATACATAACCAAAATTATTTTCACCATCATATGTTCTTTGATAAACAAGATTATTACACCATGTCATTTCACCTGTTGGTAATTCTTGTATCATGCAAGAAGAATATAAGCTATTAAAATCATAATATAATAAATAGTTTTCTCTCATGAATTCATCAATTGCATTTTCACGTTCTACTCCTTCTCGTTTCGTTCGAAAAATTTCTAATATTTTTTCTTTTTCTTCTGGAGATAAAGGTTTCATTATTCCATATTCTTGTGGATTTACTTTCTTATTATAACATTTAACATATCTATTACCTAAAACTGATGAAACTCCACCTCTAATTCCAGATTCAAAAAATAATAATTTATCATATGTATTTTCTTTATAATGTTTAAGTTTAACATTTGTATGTTTTAATCCTGCTAACCATGTTAAACCTGGTGTAGAATAACAATAACATGGATCTATTCCGTAATATTCTAAACACATATCACGAAAGTTTTCAAAAAGATCAGCTAGTATTAATACATCTATCTGTAGATATTTCATTGTATAATCATACATTGTTTTACAATTTAACTCTCTCCAATTTTTTTCAGCTTCTGCATAATCTTCTTCAGATAATTGTGATTGTTTTAATGTTGATTTAAATTTATTTATTGGAGGAAGTTGTTTTTCTTCCATAATTTTATTCACAGAATTAAAATCAGTCTTCGACTGCGAACCACAGGTTTTATCTCCAGTTATATCAGTCTTCGACTGTGAGCCGCAGGCTATGTACTCATACGGAAATATTCCTTTTAAAGGTTTTAAATTATAATTATTTAATATTTTACATTGTTCAGGTTTCAAAGTTTTTCCCATAACATCTAATGAATAAGGAGTAAAAAATCTAAATGCATCTAAAATTCTAATACAACCTAATTGCATTGAAAAATATTCTTCTTCTTGTTTACATAGTACATTTATTTTTTGTTGTTGTAATTTTTCAGATGAAAATAAATCTTTCATTACTAGATGGAAATCATATTTAGAACCATTATAGAAATATAAAGGAACAAAGTTATATTTAAATTTGTTAGCATTAAGATTACAAGAATTATGTGCTGCACCTCTATATAATCCATTTAGATGATCATGATCTTTTACTTTATCAATATATCTACCTCTGCCAGTTTTATATTTATTTGTAAAACCTTTTCCACAGTAATAACAATTTATTTCATCATAAAATTCTTTTCTTTCTTCATCCGTTAATGGTATCATTGGTTTATTTGTTTCAAGCAATTGTGAAAAACGTCCTTGTAATTCTTCTACTTTCTTTGTAAACATTTCTGAACTGTCTTCACCATAGTATTGTAAATATTCTGATTTAAATAATTCAGGATAATTCGAATGAATGTACATTCCCCAACATAATGGTTTTTGTTCAAATAAATATTTTTCTTTACTTTGTTCAGTTGAACTTTTTCCAGGCGCACTTTTTTCAGAATTATAATTTTCAGAATCGGGTGAAGCCCTGGAACTTTCCGTTCGATTTTGTGTCATATTAACATTATATGCTTCAAAATCACAATAAATAGTAAAGGGTACTTTATTTTTAAAATACCATTTATTATATTCTAAATAATCATCTTTAGGAAAAGTATTTTGAACTGCTTCGTTTTGTTGACAATTTTCCAAATGTCTATTCATTTCTTCTAAAGTTCTAAAACTTGTCATACATTGAAGACAAGGAAAATTTTTATTATCTGAAGTTTTTGTAAATATAGAAACATCTTTACACAATATAAAATGACCCTGATAATATAATATATTCGCTTGTGCTGGTTGTTTTGACTGTTCTAATTTTACAAATTCATCTTTATATATTTCATGTGTTTCATTAATTTCTTTTGTAAGATTAAATGTATTTTGATAATAATTTTGATTTAATATTTGTAGCTGATAAATATATTCTTTATCATATTGTTCTTTATATTGTTGTAGACATTTTTTTAAAGATTCATTTATTTTTTGTTTGGTTTCATTTTCTTCATTATTTAATTCTTTATTATTTTCTTCATTTAATTTTTGAATTGTTTCTATCTTATTTTGATATTTATGGTGATATTCTTGTAGTAACATTTTTGTTTGTTGTTGATAATCTATTTTACATTTTTGTAAACTTTTATTTAAATTTTCTAATTTTTGTTGGTATTCTGAAGATAAAGATGAATATTTGTAATTATAATCATCAGTACGTCCTTTATAATTATTATGATTAATCATTATTGGTGATAGTGTTTTAACAAGTTCAAATTTTTCAGTACATATTATATTTCCTTGGTAAAAAATATTATGATGCATGTAATTTCCTCTATCATTATATACTATTTCTGATTGGCATAAATTTTTATTATTCAAATAAAATTTTTTTGAATCTGAGTAAAGTGGAGTAATTTTACCAATAGAAACATAATTCACATTTAATTCAAAAACATTTACTTCAATTAAATTTTTATTCTTTTTATGAAACTTTAGTAACCTATTATAATCATATGGAAATTCATCTAAGCCATCAGAAAGATCAAATTCACTTATGTATTCTTCTTTATTGTAATGACTTAGTCTTTCTTTATGATATTTTGCAGGATGTAAATGTGCTATAATACTCCACAGAAAACAATAATTATCTTCATTTTTTATGTTGATTAATTGAGGTGAACTGAAAGGTAAAGGAACATAACTACCACCAGTATTATTTTTATATTTATCAATTACTATTTTCTTAGATATTATTTTAACAAATCTCCAACCAGATTCACGTAACTGGGCTTCAATTATACAATTTTCTAATTTAAGTATCATCGATTCAAATATGGGTTGTATATCATTTACATTATGAATTACTTGCGAATTTGTAAAATGTCCTTGTATTATTTCTTCAGGAATTCCATCAGGTCCATTTTTTGTATAAAGTACTTCTACATTCATATAACATTTGAAAGATTTCTTAAATATATTATAAAAGTTGGTTAGAATATCAGAAAAAGTTTTATCGGTTTCATTATATTCAACCGATTCAACCGATTCATTAAATAAATATTTTATATCTGTTACGGCTTCATCAAATTCATCTATTTCGTTAAATTCATCAGTATCGCTAAATAAATATTTTATATCTGTTACGGCTTCATCTTCACTATTAAAAACTTTTTTATATTCCGAATGTGAATAATCATCAAACATTTTTTTAACTTTTATATCAGTAGGCAATGTTTCTAGATAGTTTTTATAACTATTTAATTTTAATATATTTCCTTCATCAACTCGTTCTACATTTTGTAAATGCATTTTACTTTGTAGATGAGATTGATAACTTCTTTTTGTTTGCAATTTTTTTTCACATAAGACACAATAAAATTTTTTCATTTTTTATTTTTTAAAGAAAAAATTTGTGTTTTAGTTTTTTTTTAAAAAAATTTTTGTTTTAATTTTTAGAGAAAAAAATACTAATATATCTGCAAAATCGTGCGAAGCCCTAGGACCTTCGGTTTGATTATGATAAATTTGTTTAATTATTAAGTATTTCACTTACACCATTTATTAATGGTTTTATATCATTAAAAGTTTTTTTGGCTTCAACAAATGTAGATTTGGCATCAGAAAATGTAGATTTAACATCAGATATTATTGGTGTTGCTTTTCTTAAAGCGTTTCTAACATCATTTATTGCAATTTTTAAATAGTTTAATGTTTCATTATCTTGTAATCTTTTTGGTATTGGTATACCAAATTTTGCATTTAAATAATGATCAAAATAAAAATAAAATGTATCAGGAATAATTTTTAGTGGTACTTTTGCTTCAGACTCTAAAAAGATAATTATTTGTTCTATAACTTGATTTGATAAATGTTTT
Organism: Prostheceraeus crozeri; assembly: GCA_907163375.1. Classification (NCBI taxonomy): domain Eukaryota; kingdom Metazoa; phylum Platyhelminthes; order Polycladida; family Euryleptidae; genus Prostheceraeus; species Prostheceraeus crozeri. The sequence continues at coordinate 221,616 of CAJQUW010009258.1, forward strand.
GTATTTGCATACATTCTAATATCAAAATCTTGAGAGTTATTATAGATTTCATGTTCGGTATCTACTAATATATTTAAATCTTTATCATATACTTGCATATGTCCACTTATGGTGTCAACACGTATTATTCCATATTTATGATGTGTATAATATGATAAAGGCATATTCATTTTATAATTTTTATTAATATCATTAAAGAATGCTGCATTATTTTGTGTAGTTGTAAAAAATGTTTGAATGTTTTCTCTAATCTTATTATCTACATCACAAGCTTTATGAGCTAATACAACTATTTGAATATTTTGATGTCTTCCTTTTGTAAATATTTCTGACATATTTTTTTGTTTTGATAAACTTGCAACATCATCTAAAATTAATAAAGATTTATTTTCAGGTGTACCAGCAAAACTTTCCATATCTTGTAACTCATCTAATTGTTTATCATTATAGACGTTTGTAAAAGTTGGCCATTCAGAAGTATGCATACAAAAAATATGTACTTTTGTTTCATCCTTATAATATTGGTTTATATATTTTTTAATAAACGTAGTCTTACCACTTCCAGTTTTACCGTAAACAATGAAATGTAAATTTTCTTGATACATTTTACCTTGTTTAATATTTTTATTATTAGTTTTATCCTTAATCTTATCTTCCTCAGTCTTCCATCCTTCAAAAGTTTTTTTTTCTTGATTATAAAAAATTATTCTCTTTTGTTCCTCTGTTAGAAAGTAACCCCATTGATTTCCAATACATATAACAAGATGATAAATAAAAAATATTAAAATACATGCTAACAATATTTTTATACAATGAAATTTTAAAAAATTCCAAAGACGTGTAAGATCTGATTGTGGTATTTTTTTATTAAGAGATGAATTAGGGGGTAGTGTCTCTAAATATTTTTTATCTATATTATTATATATATTTTTATCTATATTATTATATATATTTTTATCTATATTATTATTATATTTAGTATTATATATGGGATTTTCTACAATATTATTAATATCTTTGAGATTCGGATCTTGAGGGGTTAGTGTATCTTGAAACTCAGTGTTATTCATATAATTATTTATTATTTCGTTTATTGCATTAAGAGATTTATGACGACTTAGATAACTTTTATTACTTTTATCACTTTTAATTATAACCGGTGAATATAAATCTTCCAAATTTTCGTTTTTATTCATTTAATATTTTTAAAATAAAAATTTAGGAATTATTATTTTTTAATTCCGGACTCGCATTCTTACACTCTTATGAGTGTTTTTAACCTCTGTAGAACCTCCGGAATGTGTCGGACTTTTTGTTCCTATACTCAAAAGAAGTATGTTCCGAACCTCTCCTCTCTTCCGGAATGCTTAAGAATATTTTAATAAAATAATATTTTATTCTTTATAAAAAAATAATATTTTAATATATATAGGATTATTTTAGTTGAAATACAACTATTTTAGTTGAAATACAACTATTTTAGTTGAAATACAACTATTTTAGTTGAAATACAACTATTTTAGTTGAAATACAACTATTTTAGTTGAAATACAACTATTTTAGTTGAAATACAACTATTTTAGTTGAAATACTAATATAAATTATTATTTTGACATAAATTATTATTTTGGCATAAATTATTATTTTGACATAAATTATTATTATGTTGATTATTATGTTGATTAAGTTTTGGACATAGTGTTACATGTCGCTGAAAATTTTTCTTTAATATAATTTTTTGACAACCTCTACATTTAACTTTTTCTTTTAAACAATCCTTACACTGATATTTACTATCATAAAACTCTGTCTTAGGTTTAGTAATTTGACAACTTGTACATTGTCTTGTAGAACTTATACAAGAATTATAATGATTAGTAATTCCTTGAATTGTAAAATATTTATTACAATTACGACATAACTGATCTTTTAATTTATCTTTTTTATTTTTTTTAACCTCTTCTGGTTGTTCGCATAATTTTAAATGACGTGCAAAATTTTTTGATGTTATATTTTTATTACATCCGGAACATATTTTTTTGTTATTACTTTCAACAAATTGATTTTTATCAATATAATTATTTTGTGCTACATTATTATTTTGAACAAAAGGATTATTTTGTGCTACATTATTATTTTGTGCTAAATAATTATTATTATTTTGCCTAGGTGTATTTTGCCTAGGTGTATTTATTCTAGCAGTATTTTGCCTAGGTGTATTTATTCTAGCAGTATAAAGATTTTGTTCTTTATCTGAAATAAATAAATGCTTTAATCTTTGTAATGGTTGCTCTGATTGAATATTATTATACTGAATACTATTATTAGGTTGAATATTATTCTGAATATTATTAGGTTGAATATTATTAGGTTGTATATTATTAGGTTGTAATTGATTCATATGCATACCACATGGTGTGTTTTTCATATGAGAATATAATAGTGTTTGATTTAAAAAACGCATATTGCAAACTTGACAAATTTGAGTCATTTCCATTTTTTTTATTTTTATTAGGAAAAATTTTATTTTTATAATTTATGTATTTTTATAATCAGAAAAAATTTTATTTTTATTGTTTAAAAATGATGTTACCAAATGTTGGTGGAGGTGCATATATCCCGAATAATCGTGAATTAGAAATAGAGATAGAAAATTATATTATGAAAACTGGAGACGTTTTATCTGGTCCATTGCATCTTTCTATTCTTCCACAACAAAATACAGAGTTAACAAATAAACAATATGTTGATACACAAATCAATGACTTAAAAGAAAAATATATAAACGATGTTATGGTTCCGCTGGTGAACGAATTAAAGTTGCTTAAACTTAATGACAAATCATTAAACGAAAAATTATTAAAACTTGATAAAAAGGATAGAGAGCTAGAAGCAGATATAGCAAAACTTTTTAAAAAGATTTCTGAACAATCAAAAATTTTAATATTACTTTCTATAAATTTAAAATCTGCTGTAATTAAAAATAAACATCAGATAAAAATGTTAAAAGAACAATTAGAAGATGAAATAGAAAAACTACCTGAAAGAATTAAAAAAAATTTAAAACAGTTACAAACTACATTCCAAAAAAGTGTTGATGAATTGAGTTCTAAAATTACTCAACAAATGAAAAAGATGAATAGAATAATAAATGAAGTAAACTCACTTAATCAAAAAGTTGATAAAATGAAAACTCTTAAAATCAATTTAGAAAATGAATTAAAGAAAAATTTACAAGAAAACTCTAAAGAAAATAAAGAACAGTTAGATGCTGTTAAAAGACAATTAGATGTTCTTAAAATTAAGTTAAATGCTCTTAAAACGGCGTTGAAGATTAATCAGCAGAAAATGCAAGTTAATAGAAGAGAAATTAAAGTACATCACACGCTGCTTGACGCAATAGATAAAGTGCAACAGGCAATTAATAAAGTTATCTCGAAGTTGTTAGATATTCATAAACGTAAATCTTAAACGAGTATTGTAAATATTAATTTAAATATTTTTTACCTACAAAAAATAAAAATCATAAAAAAATATAAATATAATTTAAAAAATACAAAAATATAAATATAATTTTAAAAATAAAAAAAGTATAAATATATAAAAGTATATAAAAGTATATAATTTTAAAAATGGATAAAATTAGAGCTAATAATTTTAAAAGAATTAAACAATTAGAAGAGTTAATAAAAGAAAGAAATATTATGAAAGAAAATCATAGAATAAAAAGAATGATTGATGCAGGTTTGGTTCCTGATAAAGTTAAACCAAAAACCCAATCTGTAAAAGTTAAGAACAAAAAATAAACATTTTTTATAATTTATTTTTTTCCCAAAAGTCAAATTTATTACTAAAAAATGCCTATAATTTATAAACACAATCTTAAACATTTTGCTTCAAATCAAAAAATTGCTCATGAACCACGTATGAATCCTGTTTATCATTATGATAATAGAGAAACAGTCGGAACAGAAAAGTTCCTAGGCACCGCAGGTGCCGTCCAAAAAGAAGGGGATGGCATCTTTTCTGGTATTGGTAGTATCGTTAACTTAATTAAAAATAATAAAGATTTGATTACATCTGCTGCAAAAGGAGCAGCTGCTATAGGTAGTACAGCTAGTGCAATATCAAATGCTGTTAAATCACAAAACGAATTAAAACAACTAGAAGCTATTCGTAAACTCAAGAATGATTCTGAAGAACTAAAAAAATTAAAAAAACTTTCAGATGAAACAAAAAACAAAATTGCTAACATAGCTGTAGAGGGTAATAGTAAACAAAATGAAAAAACAATTGAAGAAATAAGAGGTAATGGCGTGAGCAGCAACCTTATGTCTAACCAGCAAAGCTGTAGCGGAGCTGGTCTAGCAAAATTCTAAAATTATATTTAGTAAAATTCTAAAATTATATTTAGTAAAATTCTAAAATTATATTTAATAAAAATTTTTTTTCTATCTGTGAGAAAAACAAAAAGTCAAATTATTTCTTATAAAAATGTCTTCGCTTATCGAAAATAAATTTAGATTAGATGATCCTCCGTTCACCAGTTACAATCAAAAAAAGAATGACTATATAAGAATTGCTATGAATCCCGGATCTTCCAGTAGAGTAAACACTGGAGGAGATTTAATCTTTGAAGTTGATAATCAGCAGAGTTATTTATATTTACCTGATTCATTTTTACACTGCGAATATTCTTTATATAGTGATGCTAATTTTACAACACCATTACCAGATACCGATAATATTACACTAGAGAATAATTTTTTCCCAAGTTTATTTACACAAATGCGTTTAGATGTTGCAACTCAAAATATAGAAACAATAAGTGATTCTCCAGGTGTAATTGATACAATGCTTAGATTTATAACAATTGGTGAAAATAATAAAAAGCATGAAATCGAAGGTTGGTTTCCTGATACTAATGATGGTATAATTATTGATGATTTAACTCACGCTGGAACAGATGCCGCAGGAATTGCGAAAGATGTAGAAAATATTGCAAAACATTTAAATAAAACAAATAATGAAGCATATAAAGAAAGACGTGAATTTAACAAAAAAAGTAAACAGACAGTAAATTGGTCATTGTCTCCATTATTCGGTTATTTAGATTATGATAAAATATCATATCAATTAAAATTTAAATTAATAATTCATCGTACAGCAAATAATGAATTAATCTTTTTTGGTAAGACTGGGAAAAAAGCATATTTAAAAATTGATAGACTTGAATGGTGGATTAAGCATATTACTCCTAGTTTAGAGGTTGAAACAGCTATTGCAAAAAGATTAAATACTAACAAACCAATTCCAGTAAATTTTCTAAAGCGTACTGCTAGTTCAGTAACTTTTACTGAACAAAGATTTAACTGGCATTTTACTAGAACTGCGAATACTCCAAGATATTTATTACTAACATTTCAAAGAAATAATTCTCCAAGTTTTGATAAGAACAATAATATTTTTCATATTAATACAATTCGAAGTTTACAAGTTTCATTAAATCAAACTCGATATCCAATTGATCCATTAAGATTCGATGATACCAATAATCAATTTATGGAAGGATATGATTGTTATCGAAATCTTTGTACAGAATTTGGAGTTGAACCACAATTAACTCCTGGAGATTGGAGACATTTATATCCAATTTTCTGCTTCGATTTAAGTGCACTATCAGAAGATATTATTAAAAATGGTTGTGATGTAACAATTAATATTGAAAAAAAAGATTCCACAACTTCATTGATGGCTTATGGTTTATTGCTAGAAGATGCAAAATATTCTATTGAAATTCTTAATGGAAAGATGGTTAGGATCGGCTAAAGCGCTAAAGCCAGAGGAGCTTTGCTCCGATAGGTTAATTAAAATTTTTTTCATAACAAGAATAGATTAAAATTTTTGTTAACTTAAAAATTCTTAACTTAAAAATTCATAACTAGAATAGATTAAAAAAATTCTTAACTTAAAATTTTTTCATAACTAGAATAGATTTGAATTTTTGATAACTTAAAATTTTTTATTAAAAATGTCGCAAGCGAAAAGTAATATTAATAATAAAACTGTTGAATTAAAATTACGTAATATTGTTGACAAAAATACCCCTAAAACTATTACAATTAACAAAAAAAAGTATTACATAAGTAAACCAATGATAGAGAATATTCAATTACAAGAAGAAAAGAATGGCGGGATTCTCCCATTAATTCCCCTAATAATAGGTGGCATAGCAGCTGCAGGAAGTGTTGCAGGCGGAACAGCTGGTATTGTCCAAGCAGTAAATAAAAATAAATCAGAGAAGGCAGAATTAGAAGAACAAAAACGTCATAACAGAGAGTTAGAGAAAGTTGCTAGGGGTGAAGGAGTAGTAGATAATTTTATTAGTAAATTAAAATTAGTTGATGAAGGAAAACGAGTTCTTAAAAATATTCTCCACAATGTTGATGATTTAATTGAAATTAAAGAAACTAAAGATGGTTCTGGAATATATCTAAGTCCTAGTATGATAAGGTAATAACCTCAGGACCTTTGGTCCATAAGGTAAAACTTTTATTTTATCTTTTAAATTTTTTTTATCTTTTAAAATGAATTCTACAAATTCCGAAAAATTTAACTAAATTAAAAATTTCTAATTTAGATTTATTGAATTATCTATTAAACAAAAATAAAAACTCAAACTGTCAGCATATTGGAGGTGACAAGAACAAAGTTCCATACCACTTCGGTGGTGATATACAAAAAACATTAGAAAACTTTCCTGGATTTATTTGGAGTAAATATTCGAAAGAAAAACATCTTCCTGGTCATTCATATACTGGTCCAGGAACTCGATTAGATATAAGACTAGATGAGAATAATAATCCAAAACCAGGTGAAGAACCAATAAATAGAGTAGATGCCGCCGCTTACAGGCATGATTTAGCTTATCGAAATCATGATCTAAGTTCTCGACATGCAGCTGATAAGAAGATGATTCAAGAATTAGATAGTATTCAGAATCCTACATTTAGAGAAAAAATTGAAAGAATGTTTGTTAAGAAAGCTTTACAAGCTAAAATATTATTCGGTCAGGGTTTAAATGAAAATCATAATTCAGACGTTTATGCATCTGAAATTCATAAAGAATATAGAAAGCCGAAATATTTATTAAAAGTAAAAGTATTTAATAAAGATGATATTTGGAGTGCTGATCTTATTCATATGCCGAATGAAAGGGACCGAACCGAAGGTTCTAAGACAAAGTCTGACTACAAATACGCATTGACCGTTATAGATTTATATACACGATATGCTTGGGTAAAGCCTTTAAAAAATAAAAGTGGTCTATCAGTTAAATATGCGTTTGAAGAAATCTTTAAAGAAAGTAATAGAAAGCCAAGGAAATTGTTTGTTGATAAAGGGTCGGAATTTTATAACCGAAACGTTCAGCCACTATTTGAAACTGTTTATTCAACTGAAAACGCAGGAAAAGCTATAGTGATAGAAAGATTCAATCGGACGTTAAAAAATAAAATTTTCAAGAAATTTACTCAGCAAGGAAATCAGAAATGGTTAAAAATATTACCAGGAATTGTAGAGCAGTACAATAATAAAGTTCATTCAGGTATTGAAGAAACCCCAAAGAATGCTTCTGACGACCCTGATTTAATACGAAAGAAAATATTCGAGAATAATTATTCGAATGAGAGTAATCCGAATTTGCAGAAACTTAAGCCGAAATTTAAAATTGGAGATAGAGTTAGAATATTTAAATATAAGAACAAATTTGAGAAAGGCTTTGTTGGCTATTGGACTAAAGAAATATTTGAAGTTTGCAAAATAAATCAAAGTTATCCGATTACTTATGAAATTAAAGATTTTAGATAATGAGGATATCAGAGGCCGTTTTTATCAAAATGAATTACAGAAAACAGAGCTTTAACCTTTAGGTGGCGCTTTAGCTAGCTTCGCTTGAGTTATAGATTGTTTAACTCTAACATAATATCTAGAAATGGTACTCCTTTTTGTAATTTAAATAAAACATAAAGACATAATTGTCCACAATAAGTTGTTCCCGGTTTTTGAATTTGAAACGTATTGTATGTTCCCGTTCCAAGTAATTCTTTTACTTCATTTGTAGGTGGAAGCCCGTATGAGTCAAAATAATAATTATCTCCGTTTTTACTAAAGATACCTGCTGACCAATGTACGCCGTTTTGGTCTGAAGTGTGAAGATTCGTTATGAAATTTACAATTATTGATGGAACTTTGTTCCGGGAACTGAAGGTTCCTGTTGGCCTATTTTTTAGGAATTGTAATTCGTTTCTCATTAGAACATGAAAATTCTTTATTCCTAATTGATTAGCAATCTTATTTAAATCGAAATTCGTTGTTGTCTGTGTTCCATATAATTTAAAAAACTCATTTATGTTGCTCATTTTATAATAAAAAAATTTCTTAAGGGAGCCCCTAGAAGTCAGAGGGGGGGTATTGATTTAAAACTGTTCTCTAATGATGTCTTTCTTTACTACTTAGTCAGAAGGGGTATTGATTTAAAACATTTTTATAATGATGACTTTCCTTACTACTTGGGGGGGGTATTGATTTAAAACTGGTCTCTAATGATGTCTTTCTTTACTACTTATTCGATTTTGAAATTATTTAATTTAATCTAAATTTAAACGTTACATTGTTGCATTGTGTTAGTAAAGTTGGTGTTTCGTACATCTTTTATCAATAGTAAGTCATTACTCATCAATATGTGTCAATTCTTTATTCCCAATTGCTTAGCAATCTCATTTAAATCGAAATTTAATGTGGTTTTGTTTGCCGTATATTTTTAGAATGTCTCTAATGTTTCTCATTTTAAATGGAATAAAATCTATTTCAGAACTTTCTCAAAAGAATTAGCGTGTAGCAGCTGCTAAAATTGTTTCAGCTGATAGGGGTGAAGGAAATCACAGACAAATAGCGCATAATGCGAGTTGTGAAATCTCATTCACACTATGAAAACAAAAGAACAAATACAATCTAAACACAATAGACATATGAGAGAGAAGAGAAATGAATGAGCATTTCTCTTCATTTTGGTTTCAATAACAATCATTCATGCGACATTGCTTGAATGGAAAAATACACCAACTGTCGCGCCGATGTCAGAAAGTTTGTCGATAAAGGTGTCGACATGGTGCGACAGTTGGTGTATTTTTCCATTAGCGTTCAAGGTCATTCTATTAAAAGCATATGGGAATTATTCTCATTGAAGACAAGCAATTGTTTTAAAGAATGCATGTCATTGTGAATACAATATTCCTGTAACTGACAGGAACGAGAGAGAGAGAAAGAAAGAAAGAAGACACGCTGCTCCGTAAAAGTTTAATTGAGATAACGAAGGATATATTCTTGAGGTTCCTTCCACTTTTGTTTCTTCCATTTCTGAAGTTCCTTCCATTTTTGTTCCTTCCATTTCTGAAGTTCCTTCCACTTTTGTTTCATCCATTTTTAAAGAAATATTTTTAACGGCAAAGCCCTGGAAGACATCTTTGATGTCCCGCTAGTCACATGATATATTTTAAAAACCTGAAAGATGGATAAAATTCATGAATTTGAAATTCTCAACTTTTATGATTTTCGCTGTCCTTGAACGGTCATGATTTTGGCGGGGGTGAAAAATGACATAATCACAAATTTGAGATTCTTAACTTTTATGATTTTCGGTGTCCTAGAACGGTCATGATTTTGGGGGGTGAAAAATGTCATAATCACAAATTTGAGATTTTGAAAAATTTGAAAAATTGGGTATTTTTAAAAACGCCCAAATCGGAGCGAAGCTCCTCTGGCTTTAGCCGATTTATGAATTTAGGTCTTCATAACCTGAAAAAGGGTTCAAATACATGAATCGGCTTAAGCCAGAGGAGCTTCGCTCCGATTTATGTCGTTTTTAAAAGTACCATTTTTCAAAAAATGGTACTTTTTTGAATGGATTAATTCATGAATTTAGGTCTTAAAAACCTGAAAAAGGGACTAAATTCATAAATTTATGTCGTTTTTAAAAGTACTAATTTTTTTGATTTTATGGTGTCCTGGAACGGTCTTTTGTCCATTACTGAGAGATATCGACGAATAGAATAGAATGTTCTTCGAATGTCATCATAGTACATCTTGGAAGTAGTATTATATTGACGTATGTTGAGTATTAATTTTTATATATCTCTATACCGTGACATCACAAACTATATCAGAAATTTAAACTTTCTTTTCCTATAGATAGATGTGAAGGAATGTATTACTGTGCAACAGATGTAGATTTGCTTAATATAGTAGCCTTTGAATTATCGACATTCTGTCGCAGTCTGCTTCATGAAAGCCACATTTTCACTTCGTTTACGCACATTTCAATCGCTTGCCTGAAAAGCAAAAAATTGTCAATTTGAGAGGGTTAATACAAAATCAAAATAAAAAATCAGATAATTAGTAAAGCAATGATGGCGGACATTATTTTTTCCAAAATTAAGGAGAATGTTCTAATTACATCATAAAAAGTCCTGTTCGCACGACTGATCCTTGACGAGTGTCACAGCTCAAAGGCAGAGGTTCAGACATGTAATTTATAGCATTGACTGTCAGCAAACTAGCATCCAAATCTGCCTGAAACCTAGAAAAGAGCAACACTCCTCTTACACCAAACGTAGAATACAAACGCTCAAGTAAAACATGATGGTTTACAGTATCAAACGTAGCAATCAAATCCAGAGTAACAAGAATAGTTATATTTTGTTCATCTGATGCGAATAAAGCATTTTTCGTAGCATAACTCAATGTATCCGTACTGTGGTTTTTGCAGGGTTGCCGTGGGTATGGGGTGGGCATGGGCATTGAGGCCATTCCCATAGCGCTTCTATGGGGATTCTGAAGATTTTTGACGTTCTCTAGAAGCAATCAGGACTGACATCATGTCACACAATCAACTTCCATGTTGAATTACAAAGTATCGCGCAGCCTACCCATCTCATCACTTAAAATACATGAAGTGTCAGTGCTGATCATTTTCACATTCGTAACACTCGTTCAATAATTTTGAATGATTTATAATGATAGTTCCAGGTGTGTCAAGGACGTCTGAAGTGGAAGAATTCTGCAAGTCCCCTTTGCTGCAGAGCCGAATGGAGACTTACAAATATTTGCTTTAATAGCATAAATAGCTCGGATGAAATGATTTATGATATAATTAAGCTTGCATGATCAATGCAATTAAACATTATTAACCTAGATTTTAAACTGATTACGATATAGAAGACCTGTTGGGTCCAACCCACAAAGCAAGACACATGAAAATGTTGAATGATTTTCGTCGGATACATGAACAGTGTGACAAAGATTTCTCACACCGAATCATTCAACTGTAGGCCTCGCATTGTAGTCATAGTTATAATTAAAGCTCAAATTTTTCACTTGTCCACGACTTGTCAGAACTTTCATTTTCATCTGATAGGCATCCTTAACTGCACACTTAAGTGTACCTCAATAACTGGTTCATAGTGTTGCATTTCATCACCATAAGTTCTTGTGCAATAATTCGGTGACATGAGTGGTCGAAAAATCAGGATGATTTTCATCGAAGTCTATATTTATAATAGTAGATTAGATTGATTCAAAGCTTTTTCCTTTGCCACGTGTATATAGTCGATTTCTACTGCGAAACAATTCTAGACTTGAGATGTATAAAGGCCAAACTCGCTTGATATTTTACTTCTTTATCGGCATTGATGAAGATAGAATTATCAATGATTGCTGCATGAATTCAATTAACGAATATTAAACGGGAATATTCACACATGTGAACATGGCATGATCCCCTGAGCAATGAGCGATGGCTATAACACACATTGGTAGACCGCAGACATATAGTGAAGGTCTACATAAGAATTTTTGACAGTTTACTTTTTGTGAGTGACCATTTTGAAGTACTGGCAGTGTAGCAACATAAATATGATACTTTATTATTTATGTTCAACCCTGTCTTTGTATGTTGATGGACTTCCTTGAAAATGGCACCACTATAAGCAACCAAACGAATGAAAAATCCTCACATTAGGAACCACAAATACCAACTTACAGGCCAGCCCAGGATTTTATGCTCACAAATGGAACATGTGAAACTCTTATATAATCTATCAAAAGAGACAAATACATGCACTTAAAAGTATTTGCAGCAAAAATCGAGTCTTCACGAAAAGCTGCTGACGGAAATTATTGTTGGGGACGTTAAGGTCCTTCAGGACTTAAACTAACAGTTAAAATTTCAATAGATTTGTTGATAGATACTCGTATTCATGCTTACTTTTGTGAAACATGTTGTGCTTGATCACGATTGTCTACAGCGAGGAATTTCAGCATAGTTCTTTTGAAATGAATGTGTGCATATTTCCAGAGAATGCTGCGCATAACACGTATGCATGATGCAATGTAAGCTTAGATTTGATTTTGCATGATGTAGACTGGTTGCTTGGTATTACAACAGCGAACGGTAAAAGGCGAATACAAGAAACATCAAATTTCAAAATATCGAAATATATATATATATATATAGCGTACTATGCAATGCTCGAGTGTTGTTCAGAACTAAATACATGCTCGTATTAACATTTCATTTCAACATTTTAATAGGGCCATGTTTCCTTTAGTTGACATGCAGTTGCTGATTTTTATACAAATGTGCTTCCTTCAAGGGAACAGCAATGCAAAAAATTGACCCTTGAAATAATCCTGTAGCAAAATGAAGTAGGATCGACATGGTCAATAACTAGGTTAGAAAAATAATAAGCAATTAAAAACTAACTAATTAAAATAATTTTTTGATTATTAAATATTAAAATTATTGAGTTTCGAGAATCCGGCTATGATTTTATTGACTTTTTCAATGAAGAAATTTGTACTCGTGCATAAAATTACCGTTATGTTTACATATTGCTGACTGGAGATCGTCATCCTTGTATTCATGTGGGAGAAGGGAAAATGCTTAACCAAATATCCGTATCAACATCCGTCAGTAATGGATATATGACTGTTCCAGGACAATCAAAAAAAGAAAAAATGAAAAAAATAAGGTACCCCAAAAATGCAAAAAAATGAATATATGACCGATTCAGGACAACTAAAAAAATGAAATAAGATACCTCCAGAATGAGTATAGGAAATATTTCATACAATGAAAAAGAGTTTTATAGAAATAAAAAACAAAATGATAAAATCAAAAAATAACAGTTTTAAGCTTGTTGGGATTTTTTCATACACTGAGAATGAGTATAGGAAATATTTCATACACTGAAAAACAGTTTTTAGCTCGTTGGGATTTTTTCATATACTGAAAAGAGGTTTATTCTAAAAAGGTCTAAAAATATCACGTGGTCGAAAAATATCGAAAATTTAGGCAGTCCAAAAAATATCACGTGGTCGAAAAATATCGAAAATTTCACGTAGTCGAAAATTTAAGTTGTCTCAAAATATCACGTGGTCGAAAATTTAAGTTGTCTAAGAATTTCACGTAGTCTAAGAATTTCAGAAGATTCCCGAAACGTTAGTTCCAATGGCTGAAGCTCAGTTATTTGTAATTCATTTTCATAAAATCTGCCCCTGATTTCCTCATTATCTAAATCTTCAATTTCATAAGTAATCGGATAAGTTTGATTTATTTTAGAAACTTCAAATATTTCTTTAGTCCAATAACCGACAAAACCTTTCTCGAATTTATTTTTATATTTGAATATCCTTACTCTATCTCCAATCTTAAATTTGGGCTTACGTTTCTGTAAATTCGGATTACTCTCATTCGAATATTTATTTTCGAATATCTTCTTTCGTATTAAATCAGGGTCGTCAGAAGCATTCTTTGGAGTTTCTTCAATACTTGAATGAATCTTATTCTTATAATCCTCAACAATTCCTGGTAATATTTTTAACCATTTCTGATTTCCTCGTTCTGTAAATTTCTTAAAGAATTTGCTTTTTAACGTTCTATCAAATCTTTCTATTACTACGGCTTTTCCAGCATTTTCTGTGGAATAAACTGAGCCTTGGCGATGACTTTCATCTGTTTCAAATGGTGGCTTAACATTTTTGTTATAAAACTCAGATCCTTTATCAACAAACAATTTTTTTGGCTTTCTATTACTTTCCTTGAATATTTCTTCAATCGCATATTTAACTGATAAACCAGTTTTATTCTTTAATGGCTTCACCCAAGCGTATCTAGTATACAAATCTATAACTGTCAATGCGTATTTAAAATCATTCGGCATATGAATAAGATCAGCATTCCAATATCATCTTTATTAAATACTTTTACTTTCAATAAATATTTAGGCTTTCTATATTCCTTGTGAATTTCGGAGGCATAAGTTCCACTATGCCGATCTAGGTCATTCGACATTTCGGACGCGTAGTTTTCAGAGTTTTGTCTAAACCCTGACCGAACAATATTTTAGCTTGTAAAGCTTTCTTTTTATCTAAATGTTGGATTTTGAATATTATCTAAATCTTCTATCATTTTCTTATCTGCTTCATGACGAGATTTTAGTGTCATGATTTCGATAAGCTAAATCGTGTCTATAAGCTGCTGCATCAACTCTGTTTATTGGTTCTTCACCTGGTTTTGGATTATTATTCTCATCTAGTCTTATATCTAATCGAGTTCCTGGACCGGTATATGAATGACCAGGAAGATGTTTTTCTTTTGAATATTTACTCCAAATAAACCCAGGAAAGATTTCTATAAGCATCATATCCTCCCATAAATTGATTATTGCTATCATCGAATCTTAATGGATGAATTGGATAACGGGTTTGATTTAAAGCAACTTGTAAACTTCGAATTGTATTAATATGAAAAAGATTGTTGTTCTTATCAAAACTTGGAGAATTATTTCTTTGTAAAGTTAGTAATAAAGATCTTGGAGCATTCGAAGTTCTAGTAAAATGCCAGTTAAATCTTTGTTCAGAAAAAGTTACAGAACTAACAGTACGCTTTAGAAAATTTACTGGAATTGGTTTGTTAGTATTTAATCTATTTGCAATAGCTAATTCGACCTCTAAACTAGGAGTAATATGTTTTATCCACCATTCAAGTCTTTCAATTTTTAAATATGCTTTTTTTCCAGTCTTACCATAAAAGATTAATTCATTATTTGCTGTGCGATGAATTATTAATTTAAATTTTAATTGACATGATATTTTGTCATAATCTAAATATCCGAATAATGGAGACAATGACCAATTTACTGTCTGTTTACTTTTGTTAAATCCACGTCATTCTTTATATGCAGTATTGTATATTTTATTTAAATGGTTTGCAATATTTTCTACATCTTTCGCAATTCCTGCTGCATCTGTTCCAGCGTGAGTTAGATCATCAACAATTATACCATCATTAGTATCAGGAAACCAACCTTCGATTTCATACTTATTTTCACCAATTGTTACAAATCTAGGCATTGTATCAATTACACCTGGAGAATCACTTATTGTTTCTATATTTTGAGTTGCAACATCTAAACGCATTTGTGTAAATAATCCTGGAAAGAAATTATTCTCTAATGCAATATTATCGGTATCTGGTAATGGTGTTGTAAAATTGGCATCACTATATAAAGAATATTCACAGTGTAAAAAGGAATCAGGTAAATATAAATAACTTTGTTGATTATCAACTTCAAAGATTAAATCACCTCCAGTATTTCCTCTACTAGAAGATCCGGGATTCATAGCAATTCTTATATAGTCATTCTTTTTTTGATTGTAACTGACGAACGGAGGATCGTCTAATTTAAATTTATTTTCGATAAGAGAAGACATTTTTCAAAAAATAATTTGACTTTTTGTTTTTTCTCACACTAAAAAGTTCAACTAAAAAAATTTTACTAGAATTATATTTTAGAATTTTGCTAAACCATTACCTCTTATTTCTTCAATTGATTTCTTCTGTTTACTCTCTGATGGAATACCACTCCTCAAGGTTTCACCTGTCACTGCTATGTTAGCAATTTTGTTTTTTGTTTCCTCTGAAAGTTTTTTGAATTATTTAGTTCTTCAGAATCATTCCTAAGTTTACGAATAGTTTCTAGTTGTTTTAATTCGTTTTGAAACTTAACAGCATTTGATATTGCACTAGCTGTACTACCTATAGCAGCTGCTCCTTTTGCAGCAGATGTAATCAAATCTTTATTATTTTTAATTAAGTGAACGATACTTCCTATATTATCACTGATGCCAGAAAGTATTCCATCTTCTTTTTGAATAGTTTCTACATTTTATAATGGTAAACAGATTTCATAGATGGTTCATGTGCTATTTTTTGATTTGAAGCAAAATGTTTGAGATTCTGTTTATAAATTATAGGCATTTTTTAGGATTAAATTTGACTTTTGGGAAAAATATTTACGTTTATGATTAAGATTTACGTGTGTGAATGGACAACATCCGCGTGATAACTTTATTAATTTTCTGTTGCACTTTATCTATTGCGTCAAGCAACGTGTGATGTATTTTAATTTCTTTTCTATTAAATTGCATTTTCTGCTGATTCATCTTCAACGCCGTTTTAAGAGCATTCAATTGAACTTTAAGAACATCTAACTGATTTTTAACAGCATCTAACTGTTCTTTATTTCCTTTATAATTTTTCTTTAATTCATTTTCTAAATTGATTTTAAGAGTTTTCATTTTATCAACTTTTTGATTAAGTGAGTTTACTTCATTTATTATTCTATTCATCTTTTTCATTTGTTGAGTAATTTTAGAACTCAATTCATCAACAATGTTTTGGAATGTAGCTTGTAACTGCTTTAAATTTTTTTAGTTCTTTCAGGAAGTTTTTCTAATTCATTTTCTAATTTTTCTTTCAATAGTTGTATCTGATGTTTATTTTTAATGACTGCAGATTTTAACTTTATAGAAAGTAACATTAAAATTTTTGAATTTTCTGAATTTTTTTAAAAAAGTTTTGCTATATCTGCTTCTATCTCTCTATCCTTTTTATCAAGTTTTAATAATTTTTCGTTTAATGGTTTGTCATTAAGTTTAAGCAACTTTAATTCATTCATCAGTGGAACCAAAGCATCGTTTATATATTTTTCTTTTAAGTCATTGATTTGTGTATCAACATATTGTTTATTTGGTAACTCTGTATTTTGTCGCGGAAGAATAGAAAGATGCAATGGACCAGATAAAACGTCTCCAGTTTTCATGATATAATTTTCTATTTCTATTTCTGATTCACGATTATTCGGGATATATGCACCTCCACCAACATTTGGTAACATCATATTTTAACAATAAAAAAGTAATTTTTTTCTAATAAAAATAAAAAAATGGAAATGAGTCAAATGTGCAAAATTATGAATCCTAAGTCAGAGTTCTATGATAGTAAATATCAGTGTACGGATTGTTGAAAAGCAAAAGTAATGTGTTTTGGCTGTCAAAAAATTATATTGAAGAAAAAAAATGGAAAAATCAAATTTAGAAAAATTATATTCGCCCGTATCATCCTGTTCTTCTTATTCTACGAGGTCATCGGGATTTGAAAATAAATGTCTTGATAATAATAATAATCCATGTATAGATGTTAATCTTTTATTTGAATTACAAGCTGAAATATTTAAAGATCAGACTAAAGGTTTACCTTCTATTGAAACAAATTATTGTATATTTCCAGGTGATCCATTTATAAAATTTATGGATATTCTAAGTAAATATAATGATGTTGCATATGTAGAATTAGATAAAGAAAATATGGTCATTATTGGTCATCATAATGTTTATGGATTTATTAGAGCCGTTTTATCAATTAGTAATACTGATTGGATAGAAAATAAAATAATTAATTTCATTAATGCAATATGTATTAATCAATACAATATTCATATTGAAAGTAAAAAACACAATGAAGAATTATTATGTCAAGTTTATTATAGAGATACTGTTTATAAAAGAGAAATGGTAGAAATGCCTCAAAGATATGATAATGATACTTATATAGGATTATATTCAAACTTAAATATTATTTATTAAAATCATATATCAATGGTTTAGACAACAAGAAAAAATTTATATGTGGACAACGCCTTATACTATTAACAATGACCATAATCATAATCATAATAATTTTAAAGAATCTGATAATAATAATTTTAAAGAATCTGATAATAATGATGATGATGATTCTGAAACATCTGAAAAAGGTGTAAATGGTAAAAAAGATTATAAAAATACTAGTAATTATAAAAATTTAAATGAAGAAAAATTTATATCTCAACATGATATTAATACTACATATAATGAAAATTTATCTAATTTCATTTTCTTACAATTGAAAATAATAATAATGGAATAGTTGAAGTTACTATTAGACAACTATGTGTTGGGTCTACAAAATTTAAATTAGGATTTACATCTAATCAATTTAAAATTTTATCATCTTTAATAAAAACTAAAAATGATTCAGATTATGGTGGTGTTATTAAATTTTCCAAGAGATCAAAGACCAATATTTTTCTCTATATTATTATCAAATAATAAACATAATTTGGAATTAGATATTCCTATCAGGGAATGGCATCCTATACCAAAAAGTGTAATTTATGATGTTGATGAAGAATCAATAGTTAGTGGAAATAAATTTAAATTATCTTTTAACAAGACTTTATATAATAAAGAAAATAAAATAAGTAAAGAACGTGATATTATGCGTGAAATATTTCATTATCTTCCTAATTATTATTCTAGTCATGAAAATAAAACTAAAGAAATTGATGCTGACCGTGATAAAGAAATATATTATTGTATTTCACATTTCGAAAAAAATGACATTCATTTTATATATTTAAATTTTGGTGAATATAAAGATACTACCCCTTATTTTAAAGAAATTAATAACATTTAAAAATTTGATGTTGAACTTTTAGAATTTGTAAAAAAACGATTAGAGACAAAATGTTCTATAAATAAATTTTTAGATGTAATAAAATTTTCATGTGATGAAATTTTTGGATGTAATAAGTTTTTAGATGTAATAAAAAAATTATTATTCCCACGTGTCATCATCAATTCAATTTTTCTTACTGACGATTGTTTCAAATATTGCGCCTTGCAGTAATACAGTATTTTACTTTAGGTGCAATAAACATTGCAAAAATAATTCCACCATTTCCATAATCAATTTTTCCTGGACACAATTCTCCCCCAACATATCCAGCAGCATCTAATTTATTTATTGAAGAGTTCATTAGAAATGTATATTGAATCAGTGTTTTTTACAAGTAATGGAAAACCACAATTAAATGCCCCATCTTCTGTTTCAATATCATAAACATATTGTGGTTTATTATTTAAATATCTTACGGTGGTAACATTTTTGGTAATATTTTTTAACTTGACACGCACTAAAGCATAATGGTTTATCTTTTCTTTCGCTTACTAGCAAATTAATACCTAGAGATGATGCCAAATTGTATAAACCACTAAAGGTTTCTTTATTTTTCTGTGTAAAACGAATAGTTGCATATTTCCTTGTAAAAAAGATTTCTTGTCCCCATCTGCTGCATAAAATCCAACAAAGAACCAATATCTAATATTATATTCAGCATTTAGAATATAATAACGAACACGTCTTTCTTTTAACTGATGACAATAATTTTTACTAAAGTATATAGCATATTGTCTTGGATTTTGAAAATTAAGTTTGTATACTCTAGATGATCTCATTGTATCATATATTTTACAATCATTTTTATAAACTTCATTAATATATGTTTTTGATTTAATTAAGAGGTTAAGGTCTTGGTTATTTAAAGTACAACAATATCTGCCACCTGATTCATAATTATAGATTCCAGCAGAACCATCACCCAAAAAGAACCCTTCTATAAATGATTGCTTACATCTTAAATTAAGTGGATCATTAAAATAAATATCACTCACAATTTGTTTCAATATGATTGTATTGTCGTGTAAAAATAATTTATTATGTAGTAAATTTGTTCCTATATTTAATTCTTGTGGCTTTATTTCATTACCTCTTTCATCTAACAATGAATGATCTTCAGTAACATCTACTATTCCCATTTTTGTTCTTATTCGATGAATACTTTTATTTGTAAGATGTCTAATAATTTTTTTACTTTACTCCATCCATTATGAGTATAAATTACTAAATTATCAACTAATGAAATTTCTTTCATATTACCATTAATTTCAAACGGATTAATTTCATAGTTGACAATACTATCTATTCTAGAAGTAAATACTGAATTATTCTTTCTCAATATTGCAGGCGTGTCAACTGTTACTGAATCTGTATAATGAATGTATTTTTCGTTGAAACCATTAATTTCTAAAAATAAAGTTATTCATGATTCTTCTAGAGTGAGAAAGAATAAAAGAACCTAAGTGTGATGGCATGAATGACGTCTTCCCATCTTTTACAATATTAGCTTTCAGAAATTCATCATCTTCCATTTCTACTTTCGCTAAACATTGTTCATCATTTAATTTTTCATAATCTTTTACTTCTTGAGTGAAATTTTTTCTCAATGTATTCTCATTCCATAAATGATATTTAGTGGTTATATCTTTTTGTACAGTTTTGCCACATAGCGAATTCATCAGTCATTGAATTAACTCATCGCCTACAGTATTTCCTTCTGTTTTGTATTTTTCTCAAATTAAAAGGTTTTTCAATATATTTTCGAAATGGTAAAACTTGATAATTTTTTTCATAAATTATACCATCAGTAATATGTAAGATTTTTCCACCACATCTAACAATTTCTTGTATGTCTGCAGAAGTTAATACATCATAACATATACCATTTCTAAACCTGATTACTTTTACATGAGAATTATTATTTTGATTTTTAACTTTATCTTTTATAGGAACTGGTTGAAAAAACACATCATTGGGATATTGAAACACAACTGTAAATATTCCAGTTTTAGGTCTAAATGTTTGAGTATTAAATTTAGATACTATTTCTCGTTCTTCTTCGTGACGAAATTTTCCAGCTGATTCAGATTTAGGGTATTCTGAATTTTCATCATACATAGCTGATGGATATAAAGATGTTGCACCAAAAGCCATTAGAAATTCATTTTTTGTTCAAGTAGTTGATTTGAAATTTTCTTACAAATTTCAGTTTTATCTCCTAAATCTCGATACTGTTTCATTAAATCTATAAAATTACTTCCAGGAAAATACTGTTTTAATATTGGTACAAAATGGAGATATGTATTTTCTTATATTTGCTGAAACTCTTCCACCTTTAACAGATTTTCTAATATAATTTCTAATTTTTTTGTACGCTTTTCATCCAACCGTTAATTGTTAAAGCGGAGGATGTTAAATTAGTAGTTATATCTTCACCAACTAAATCTCGCATAACATTATTATATTTGTAGATACGAAAAGCTAAAGAAAGCATATCGTTAATTAAATATGGTCTCCATTCATTTTCTTTTTCTTTATAATTTTCATGTGTTATGTCTCCAATTTCATAATTTAATTTACACACATTGGTAGCAATTTTAAAATTCTCACACCATTTAGAAAGACTTGTTTTTACATGTTGATAAGTACATTTCATTATAATAGTTTGAAGTGCTAATTTACCTGGAGGTGAATTTTTTTCATATTATTATTATTGTTTTTAAATCTAAAAGATTTTTGAATATATCTACTAACACATTCAGTTGTATAAGGATTTTGTAATGAAGCAGTCAATATTCCTCTTGAAGTTTTAAGAGGCGGTTTAGACAATTTAAAATTAGCTTTTATCGGAAAACAAGAATCAAAACCTGATGAATTGTGAGCTATTAAAGTTACTTTCGAATAATCAAATTTTCCAAGAGTTTTAAAAAATTGATGTATCGGACATGCGTCCTCTGGGTTTCCCCTGATTGGACATTCATCATCCTCAGTTCTCGTAAATATTTTCACACAATTTTGAAGTTTATTGAATTCTAATTTAGTTAAATTATTATACTCATTAATTTGTTTTTTAAGTTTTTTTATTTCCTCTTCATCTTTTGTTCGTTTAATTTTAATCATATCACTTAACAAACGTGTTTCTAATTCTTTCAATCTTTGTTTCGGTAAGCAACATATAAATTTATTAAAATTAATAGCTCCTACAGCATAAGGAATAGGATGAGCTGTTGAACAGTTAGGATCAAGAAAAGTTTCGAGATCCCAAATATATGTTAAACTATAGTCAATTTTTTTCTTTGATATGATTTTATATGGACGCGTTGTTAGATTTTCATCAGTAACTGTTTTATATATTGGTTTGAAATTGTTTTCAATTTCTCTAATAGCTTTTAATTCATGAGATTTATTAATTAAACAATAATGTCCAATTGTTGAACCTTCGTGAAAATAATTGTAATAAACATAATTATGAAACGTTTCAATTCCTATAGGACTTAAATGACGATTCGAAGGACTGTAATACTGAACACTTTCTCCAAAAAATTTATTGAACTGAGAACATTTGCAGTTTGACATTACTCCTGTTCTAGATGTGGCTTTCTCTTTATATAAAAAATTATTAAACATTTCTTTCATCATTTCTCCTTGTTCTTCATTAAAACCTCGTAAAACATTATAACATTTAATAAAACAAAAGTCTTCAGAAGGAATGTAACAATATTCACCGAAATATTCTTTGATTCTATATTTCATATTAATACCTGCACCTCTTATGTGATCTTTGTACTAACTTCATTCCAAAATCTTCATATTTAATATCACCTGTAAAAATCCATTCCTGGCTATCTGATTTCTCTTCCAGATTAGAAAACCATGTTTCAAATGATTTTTTATTATAGAAGGTTGCGTAAACATTTTTGAATTATATTTCCCTGATCTTTAATAAGTTTTCCAAGTAAATTAATAATTTTACCATTTGCTAGAAGTTTCCGCATATCATTTACTACATTAATAAAAGATACATTTTCATATTTCATTTCATTTGGATTAAATAAATTACATAAATCATCACCAAGTTCATTCTTAATTCTATCATAAAAAAAATATCAGTAATAGGAGTTTCTAATATTTATTTTGTTCCACGTTTCTGTTTTTTAATACTACGTTTCTGTTTTTTAATACGTTTACTACGTCTAATTTGTGCATCAAACTCTGCAATTTGTTTCTTGTTTAATTCATCAATCCTAGACGTTAGTCCGAGAGACATTTCACGATTCATATTTTTTAAAAGAAAAAATGTATTTTTACATAGACACAGGAATATTTAATTGATGTAATGTTTCTAATTCATGTGTTGTTAAATTTTCTTTCTTAAGCAACCACCATAAATTATTGTATGCCAAAAATACTCGGAAACTTCTTAAACAAAGTGGAGAATCATTTGTTTTAACACACGGTTTGATACCATGTTTTGTTTTATAATCTGTAACGAACGCTACGTATTTATGATGATAATAAAATCTAACTTCTTTCTTCGAATTGACAGGGTTTGTAGGATGACGATAATCTTTTAAAACTGGTACATGTTCTATCTTGTACGCATTCAACATATTTTTTTATTTTTATTAATAAAAAATTTATAAGAAAAAATTATTCGATCACACCGCGAAAATATTTTCTATCGACTTTCAGTCGGGGCGAAGCCCCTCGAGGCGAAGTCTAGTCAGAGAACAATTGTTCGATAACTCTATCATGAATTTTTTTATCAATATTAATTGTAATGAAGCCATAATCTTTTGACCAAGCATTGTTACACGATTGTTTAAATTCATCTTTATTTCTTACGCATAAATCTCTTAACAAATCACTTAAGTTTCTTGCATTTATTTCAAATAGTATAAATATATTTGCATTCTTTCTAATAACACTTCCATCTAATGAATAATACTTTGTGTTAAATAAAAAACACTACAGTTGTTATGTCTACCTCTTGTGAAATAATTTCTCTGAACTGACTGATTTCTATCATTAACACAATCATCAAAAATTACACAATGTTTCATTGTTTTAACTAGTCTACTGGGATCTTGCATATTACCACCATCATCTATTAATTGCATTTTTATATGCTTTTTTTATTGGATTCTACTAACTGATTATTTTTTGCTGCTTCTTCACACCACGAACTTATTTCTTCTTCATATTCAGATTTTTCATATTCTTTGAGTAATGAAACAATTGCTGTTTTTTTAAGATTATTTTCAAATCCATATTTTAAAAATTGATAGACGGGTTGTTCTGCTGTTGTTGTATAAATTATAAGATTGTTATAATCCAAAAAATTTGGAGTCGTTAAAATTTTAAATAATAGATATGTTTTTCCACAACCTGATCTTCCACAAATAACTAACAAAACTTTATTAGATAAATTTGGATGATGATTAAATTTAAGCTTTTTTATTTAATGGGGGCACTTCACTCATTTTTTAATAAGAAATTTTTATTTTTAAGAAGAAGAAGAAAATTAAACTTCTCTAACCAAATGATCTATCATAATCTGTTCACCTCCAAAATTTATTTCTTGTCCTTTCTCATCAGTGATTCTAATGTTAATGTTGTTAATAGTTTTTCTTGTAATAGGGATATATTTTTATGTTTGTGTAAATACATTTAATCTATAACCAATGAGTACAGTAAAAGCTGGAAAACTGAATATTAAATTTGACAATTTACCATTTATATATCCTCCTTCAATAATGTCACAATGTACAACAATTGAATTTATTTCAGTTATTTTTGGAATATTCTCACCTAAATGATAACCTTGACTATAGGTTTGTTTATTAAATCCTAATAGCTTTGACAATGATCTATCATGATTAAAATCAACTTGATGATTTTCGTCTAAAGTAAGAGAAAATTTATTAACTGCCGATTCAACTGCAAAATGTAATTGCTTCTTATCTTTAAATGGTATACCTACATGTCTCTTAATTTCATTTGATATTGATTCAACTTCGTAAGAACCAGGAAGAAAAGTTAGTATTTTCCATGTTTTACCTTTATCAGTAGAATATCTTAATTGATCATTCACATCTTTGATAACGTTTTGAATAGTGTTAAATGTGGAGAAACTAGTCAATGCAATTTGATAATTTTTATTTTGTTCCAAATGTAGAATGGGTTCTAAATTACAAGTGTGTGATGAAGTAAGGGGTGTTCGCTAACTTCGACGCGGATTTCGAGACATTATTTTTCAGCGTCTAAGTGTCTATTGCAAAGACTTGAATGAAAACTATGCCATTGATGTCAAGTCTCGTCGTCATCATCGAGTTAGCGATCAATACCGCTACCATAGATATCTAATTTTTAATTAAATGAATCATGTCTGTCTGCTGTCATTCACGCGATGCCGTTTCCTACACCAACATCACCTCGATCACCGATTTCGGCTGCTGAAAGGACTGTTGTTCATGTATTCATTGGTACGCCACTATCGATCGCAAGGGATGTCAGTTTCAATCATAAAGAAAAACCTGCTTCAGATTGATGGTTGGAATGTTACGGAAGGTGGAATAAGAAACATGTGGAACAGGGAGTTGGAAGAGATTGTGGACAGAAGGGGAAAAGGTGGAGGGAGACCATCACGATAACCAGAAACGAGGAACATCATCATCGAGAATCAACAATATTCGATCTCCACCATTCAAAGATTAGTCAAAGAGCAGCGCGATCAGACCATCAGCAGGTCAACAATCTCAAATGAGTTTAAGCGAAATGGTTTTAAATCTCTTCGCTACGGATGTGTGGGCGCCTTAAAAACGTTTCACATTGAAAATCGTTTGGCCTTTGCTGATCGCTTTAAGGACAAACCCGTAGAGTTCTGGGAAAGATGCCTCTTCACTGATGAGAAGATGTGGGAGCTGGACTCAGGAGGTGTGAACCGACAAAACAAGCGTCTGCGAGCCCATAGGGCGTCTGAGGTTCCACCGATGGATAAAGAACAGTATGCAAGAAGATGGCATGTCTGGGGAGGTCTGTCGGTCAATGGGCTCTATAATCTTGTTTTCCTCTCACACTCGGTGGATGGCAATTCATACAGAGCTCTTCTGATGGACAACATGGACAGCTTCAAGCAGCTATTCCCTTCAATGGAACACCATGATATTCGAAGATGACTGAGCTCGTCCACACACAGCTGAAGAAAGCGTGAAGTTTAAAGAGCAGCATTTTCCGAACTTTTTTCGGACACGTCTTCGTGAGAAAGAGCATGAATGGTATGCCCCTTCAAAGATGGATGACTTATGGCCAATTGAACGAATATGGCGCCATCTGGTTAACGTCGTCTTCAATGGTTGGCCATTACCTGGGTCTGATGATGAGTGTGAAGAAATGATTCAGTCTGAGTGGGACAATGTCTCCGTGGAGTTGTGCGTGCGACTTATCCATGAGATTCCGGCCAGATTTCATCAGATTGCCAACAATAATGGCACAAAAATTCATCCGTCTTGGCGATGCAAAACCTCACAGCATCGGTGCAGGTGCAGCATTTGTGATCCGCAGGATTCTAGTGATTCCTTCACAGAAGATAGTGAACTTCTCCTGACGGAAATTGAATCTCAGGAATATGATAGTGAATAAAGCAAAGCCAACGTCTCTTGTTTTTGTTTAAAAGAAATTCTACCTGATCATTTTGCTTTTATTTCACTAGTAGTGGTCACATACGAAAGACACAGTCTGCGAAGTATATTTCATTCATAGGGGAAAACTTCAGGGCGTTAGAAACTTATGAAATAATTATCTAAAAACCGCGTCGAAGTTAACGAACACCCCTTAGTTGCTATAATTTTTAACGTCGTACTAAATTTTGATGAACCCAAAATCTCTGTTAGATTTTCTAAATGATTATTAATTTTGTCTAAATCTCCTGAACATATTTTTTAGTTAAAATTTTGAATAAATATTTTTTTATAAAAAAATTAAAAACAACAACATATTTCAGCTATACTTTTATAATCCTCTTCATTTAGAATCTTCTTTTCTAACAGTCTTTTCAATATAGCATGAATTTCATTGAAACTAGAATTATGTCCTTCTTTTATTGCAGATATTAAAATATTTAATTTATTTAGTAATTCTTGTGGATCATCTGGTAAAATACAGTTGTTTCTGTTTTAAAACCTTTTCCTACTTTAACTGCCGTTGATAATAAATTTTCTAATTGTTTATAACGTCTAAGAGATTTTACTGCGCCAACTCTATCTAACATAGCCTTATATTTTATGAGATCTTCTACAGCATAATTTTTTAAATCTGTTCCTCTTAAAAGATCAACAAAACTTCTATCTAAACTAAAAGGAGATTTATCTGGTGAAAAAATTAACCCTCGAAAAGGTTGTGGAAATATTTCTTTTTGTCCGAGATAAAATCTAGGTATTGTTTTTCCATCTATGAATGAAATAGAATGTTCAAATTGCATAGATTTTGGTAATTTCTTATTAATGTCTGATTCTAGTAATCCATAGTCATCTAATATAGTTTTGTGTTCTGGATCTGTTATATTAATTTGTTTATCATTATTTGTAAGTTCTTTTTCAAGAGTTTTAAATGGTTTCATAGTTTTTTCAAAATCAGTTTTTACTTGCTCGGTTTGCTGCATTTTTTCAAACATATCAGATTGAATACCAGCTTTTATCATTCTATGCTGAAGATGATTTTCTTTCATAATATTTCTTTGTTTTATGAACTCTTCTAATTGTTTAATTCTTTTAAAATTATCAGCTCTAATTTTATCCATTTTTAAAATATAATATTTGAATTTTGTGGTAACATTGGAATGCAACAAAAACATTTTACTGAACAAATTATTTTTTTTATTGCTTTGGCGTCTGACATCTTTTCGTTTTAAGTTTTGTTTAATAAAGTTTTGCTTAAATTTTCGCTTAAAGTTTTTAGCTCTTCTAAAAAAATTTTATTATTTTCTTCATTAGAAATTTTACCATCACTAGAAATTTTGCCGTCCTGTTTATTCTTGTCATCAACTTTTTCGGACTGTAATTGAAAGGTTTGATTTACTTCATTAGCTATTTGATCAAATTTTTCAATCTCATCTAACATAATAACATTATCATCACATACTCTTTGAATGTAGTAATGTAATGTCATAGACTTCTTTAATATGTAAATGTTTAGTTTTTAATGATTTTCGTTTCTTAGTTATTAAAGATTTATCTAACATTGTAACAAGTGAAGTTGTAAAAACACCCGTACCTGTTAAAGCAGTAGCAACTACTGGAATTACTAAAACACCTGAAGATATAACAATTGTTAAAGCACCTAAACTTATTGTTAAAAATATTCCAATACCTTGTGTTACATTCTTAACTTTAGACCATCTCTTTCTTAATTTTTTATAATGCTCTAATCTTAATAATAATTGTGATTCCTTATCTTTCATATACCTAACTCTATCCTTGTGTTTTTATTTATTCATCTTTTCGATGTTCAATTCAGTTATTTTTAATTGTGATAACGAAGGATATATTCTCGTGGTTCCTTCCATTTTCGTCGTCGTCCCCGTCGAGGTTTCCTCCACTTTTGTTCCTTCCATTTTTAAAGAAATATTTTGAATAAATATTTTGAATACAATCTTCTGGCATATTGAGACTACGTGATATTTTGAGACAACTTAAATTTTCGACTACGTGAAATTTTCGGCCACGTGATTTTTTTTAGATTACGTGATATTTTGAGACAACTTAAATTTTCGATTACTTGATATTTTGAGACAACTTAAATTTTCGATTACGTGATATTTTGAGACAACTTAAATTTTCGATTACGTGATATTCTTGGACCACGTGATATTTTTTGGACTACCTAAATTTCCGATATTTGGAGACTACCTAAATTTTTGAAATTTTGTTTTTTTAAAAATTTGTCACTACCTAAATTTTCGGCCACGTGACATTTGGAGTCTACCTAAATTTTTGAAATTTGTAGACTACGTAAATTTTTGAAAAAACTCGAAAGGTGTGACATCCGGTGCGAGCGAAGCGAAGCGGCGCGCCGGATGTCATACCCTATACTACTTACGAAGACATGAATATGTATGTGTCAACTCAACAATTATTATTTTAAGACATACGCGAAACCTACATCATCAATATACTGCACCCGAATATTATACAATGAAGTTGAACTTGACAGTTAAAGAGATTTTCTATTTCATCGAAATATGCGTGTAGACTTGCAACCATCTATGTATTATCTTTCTGTAGAAAATTCTTCACATTATGTAGAAATTTTCTTTAGTCAGGTCAACTTTCTCTGCATGCATTGATTTGCGATGCTTTCAGTGATGAGCGTTGACGTCTTGGTTTATAGCTTACTTCGTCAGAACATTTATGCTTCATAGACAGGCACATAGAGTAAGTATATTAGGTAGAGTGGCAACTCCGCATTTATTAAATCCCCAATGTACATACAGTATCGATTTTATTAAATGAATTCAAAGGGTACACAGTCGGAATTGTTTCCAAATGTGAGATATGCACATTCATGCAGTTTTGAAGAAATTACCACGGAATTAACTGATCATGATAGCATAAAGCAGAAGGAAATGATTATTTTACAGATCGTCCGTGTCATGACAGCCTTGGAGAGGTAATGTTTGTTAAATTGGCAACTCGATGACCAGCTATTGCTTTCATGCTGAACCTCAAGAGAATCTCCTTAAGCGTGATCATTTCATAAGCAACCTGCTACTGGTAGAGCAAAAATAACATGATCAAAGACAATGATTTCAATTAATTCTATGTAAATAGGTCCACATCACCATTCAGATTCAAGAAGTGAAGCATTAATTTAGTGAATCATAAATTCATGACGATGAAAATTGAATTAAAAATATGAAATTTCAGCCACGACAGCAGAATAAGATCTCGACGTTTTCATGAAGACTTCCATTATAATGCCGTTCATTAGATTTCCTTATCATCACCATAATTTCCGCTTAGTTACCATGCCTGTTAGAGAATGTTCATTCCTTTTGATATCCAACTTGTTTCATACTACTTACAAGGGGCGTCATGTCGGTAGTATTCAAATTGACAAAAATTTAGCTTTTTTAAAACTGCTCAAATAATTTTTTGGACTACAGGAGCGTAATCTCCGTAAAAAAGTGAATCTTTCCATATAAAAATTTTCACTGTACACAGATATTTTTTTGAGTCGACACTCTACCTACATATACTTACTCTATGGACAGGCACTCTCTGCTCGTAAAGCAAAGATTGATCCCAAGAGAAGAAACCCGTCCTACTCAGCGTCCAATACGCAGGGAATTCTTCGGTAAGAAGAAAACAACGTCGTCAGGATGGTTGAACGGGCACACACTCATATCCACCTGAGGATATGGTTGGTATAAGACGAACAAATTGCCATTCCACTGGCCAACCGATCATGTATTGTGTACAGTTACCACTACGCCTGCGGAGCGGGCTATATCGATCACACAGAAAGATCTCTTGGTACGCGCATTAGTGAGCATCTACCAAAGTGGAGCCTCACCCACAAGTCCCGACCAAGATCCACAGCACATTAAGTTCTGCCATCACCCGACACATGATAGCTTGTCAATCACCGGCAAGCAGAGTCATTTAATTAAAGTAGTCAAAAGTTGCCGTTCAGGATTCGAAGGTTGCAGCTGACAACCCCAGTACTAGGTTGACAAAAAGATTATTTATTTGATTGCCGTTTCACATGACAGTAGTTGTTTGTTTACGTTCTTTTAATTTTTAGTCTATTTGCAACCATTCCTTTCTTTTAACGTACTGGTAATCCTTTGTCATAATCACTACTTCATCATATATTTTATTTATATATGCATCTATTCTTTCCCCATACGTACTTGATTAATGTAATACCTCATTTGTCTTTTACGTGCTGCATTTGTTTCTTAATCTTCTGCTATTTCTATCTCTATGCATCCTTTCTATCTCTGCACTGTGTGACGACATTGCAAGAATGTACGTGTTCTGGTTTCATCCAAACTCACTGTCACTTTTCTGCCGTATTTGCGTGTAAGAGGCAGCACAATTGCGATTAAAATTTGTATGAATAACTTCCGCATTTTGAAAATCCTGTGCAAGTGGTCGCACCATGCTAAAATATTGATCCGTTTTGTCAAATGCTGCACAATGATCCTATTAAACACACTCAAAATGGGAAATTACTTCAATAATAACCTGTTATTGACCTGACAGCAGAACTTTACACAGATTTGCGGTTGTACATTTGGAATCAGACTTACATCAAATAGTGATCTGGCAAGATCACCGTAATGTTGGACGTACGCTGCAAGCGTGTGAGGTCCGTAGATGGTAGAGGCCGCTTCATAACGTTGTGCCTGGAAGATTGCAATGACGTCACAGGTGATGAAGAGAGAATACGTGGTACGTCCAAAAAGCTTCAAGACAATGGTATTAAAATTGCGAATATTTGAATTCTGACATGATGGATCATTAATTTGACATACATAGGCAAGGATGATACGCAAAGTTTCAGCAGGTTTTCATGGTTTACAAGTCAGCGGTTCCCTTCAGAAAACATGCAAAATTTATTTTATTCTGATTATCTTCGAATATGCTCGAATATATTTCATATTTCATTTCGAACAGTTCTTCGGGTTCTCTTGAATGGTTCGAGTGATTTAGAGGAAGACAATATGCCTAACTGAATAATAAATGATGTGTCTAATATCATAGGAACATTCAGGTATCCCAAGTTATCACAATGCAATCGTCTATTATTTGCGTGAAGTTCGATGTGAATTCAAGCATAGCTGTCCAGCAATGTCTTCAACTGAAAAATCTGAATTTAAGACGTTTAAATACAGACGTGCAATTCGTTTCTATGCTTCTCTTATTTTTTTCTGAACTTCAGAAACAATAAATGAAGTACTCTCATGGCGGCTGCATGGAGGCGAATGTCCTGCACATTCTATGATGCATTTGATGATATTCTAAATGATGCATTTTATTTCACGCCGTGTTTAGACGTGTTCGTCATTATGTCGCGGAGGAATCGTATGAAAAAGGACTATTTTTGATTAAGTGACGACTACGAAGATGTTTCGATCCGACATCTATTTGTAAATAATTGAAAATAGCCTCTGTTTTCAAATGAATTAGATCTGGTTGGTTTAAAAAGTGAATTTCTGGACATCTGATTACATGCGCAAAACGGTGCTTCTATTCTTCCTCCTCCCACATTTTTGTTGCTGACACCTGAGAGTTTTGCATCGTCTCTCGATGCACGATCTTCTCTTGCTCCTAAGGGCAATCTCACTACTTTCGAAAAAAGCCTTGAGTGCGTAAAATGAACTCGTAGAACATTTACAGCCTGAGAACTAGGCAACTGCTCGTTATTGTCTGTAGACAACAATCCCACGAAGTGGATGATCACAGCTGTACCTTGTATTCTGATTGATTATCCAAGGTACCAATCCTTTATCCCAGGGTTCAAGTACGAACTCTCAGTGTGCTGTACTGTCACTCAGTGACAGATGGAGTCTATTCTAAATCCAATGTGACTAAGTTTGACGATATTTGGATTGTTTGGGAAAGTTGGAAAATGTGGGGGGGAGAATAGAAGTACCCACAAAACTTGTGCTGATAACTAGACATATAGTTAGTAGACATAGTAATATAGACAGATAATGTTTAACTAATCTACGCTAAAATAAATATCAAAGTGGAGGTTGCTTTAATTAAACTTCTCCAGAATAAACGAAATTTCAAATGTTTTCTAAAGCGGGCCGGCAGACAAAACAATAATGAAAATGAGATATATCAAAAAATATATTCACAATAAGAATGAAAATAGTTTCAAACATCGAATAGCATCTTAATCTATTTATGCCAAATCAATGATCCATCATGTCAAAATTCAAATGCTGCCTTCGTCGGGAAACTTATTTGACGTTCATAACTCACCTGATATTCCTCAAAAGTGGTGATGTAGTCGCTGTAAGTATTGGAAAGTCCCGCAATCACAGTCGTCGTCTTCAATGAGTATCCGGCCATCTAAAGGTGAAGAAGCAAACAGTTTGTAATAATTGATTTCCTTTTTACTTTCTATTGCCACAAAAAGAGTCAGTAGATTAAAAATTCTCTGTAGATTATTGTGACTGATTTCTTTGGGTAAGAGACGGTCTGGGATTGATATTTTCAACAAGTCTTTTCTTGTCACCCATAAGTCTAATGTAGCTTTTGATCTTTCATTCAAAGAACTACAAAAGTGCGACGTCATGTACATGTCATGATGTACAATATCGTTTCATTGAGACCAGAATTAGTCCAATCCATAACGGGCAATATTCCATATTCATGAAGGTCGTGTAAAACAACTTTGATTTAAAAGAAATTGGGCCATGCATAGCTCATAAATTAAAAGCTTACGTTTGGGAAAACAGAATAAGAGTAAATGAGTACAGGGTAGAGCATGCAATCCCGGGATCCCGTGGGTTTTTGCAAATCCTGGGATTTTGCTCACGGGATCCAGGGATTAATTTAGTTGTCAATTTGGCAGAAATTGTTAGACGTTTCAGTAGTAATTGACTGCCTATATGTTTCAACAGTTTTTGACTATTTCGCCAATGGAAACCGATTGGATTTTCGAATGCTTTTCAAATTTTTTCTTTGAGTTGCTAATTCAATATTGTGCATTGCAGCTGTGTCGAATTGACTTGTATGTTTGATCCGCCCTGCACATTTTCTAATCATAGGTAGGCTACATGGACTATGAAAGTTTCAGATAATAGCAAGAATTCCAGAATTGCTCCTTTATATTCCTAATCCG
This sequence comes from Prostheceraeus crozeri, assembly GCA_907163375.1. Lineage (NCBI taxonomy): Eukaryota > Metazoa > Platyhelminthes > Polycladida > Euryleptidae > Prostheceraeus > Prostheceraeus crozeri. Next base: position 255,436 of record CAJQUW010009258.1, read on the forward strand.
ATCCTGTCCAGCATCATTAGTAAGGGCCAGAAACAATTAACAAAGTCTGTAAATTACTTGTTACTATACGTGTGTGGCTAGAACTTATGTATTTTTAGAATCTATGAAGCCGCATGTTGGCCAGTACTGTGTGCTTTATCAAACCTCTTTGTTGCTTTATCAAGCCAACAATAAGGAGAGTTTGCCTCTTCTGCTTTCATATCACAACTAAGTCAATGTCCCCCTCTTTCCAGCATTATTTTAGATTTTCCATGCTGTAGATAGTGAACGAACGATATTAGCATACCGTTTGTCTAACAAATTCCGACTATTTCAAAATCGCTGATAAATACTGATATCAGATTCCAATAAACTGTCTGATAAATCTTCTTGGAATAAAAAGTAGGCCTAAGGAGAGTTATTTTATATTTTTAGTTATTAATAGTGGGAATGCACTTCAGTATTCTCCGACAACTAAAATGCTGCAATAAAATAGCAGAAAAAAAGTGTGAATGTTAAAATAACCATTGTAATTGCATGTCGGCCATTCAATTAGGCGACTCACAAAAAATACTCAAGTCACCGACACTGATTTATTACTGACAGATAGATTGTGCAAAGTGTGATAAATTCTACATAAAAGGACCATCAGAATGCAATTTTTTCTCTAAATATACTGCACAGCGATTTATTTTGAAAACCCGGGATTTTGAAAATTGCCAGGGATTGCAGGGTGACTTCTGAAACAAGTAACGCTAGATGGAAGTATGGAAGTAACTAACATTACAGCTTGATTGAATAAAACGCTAGGCTTGCAAAAACTATACATCTGTGTCATGAATGACTTTGAGATTATCTACAAGCTACTTTGTACCAAGTAGTAATTGGTAGAAAAAAATTTGCATTTTCAAAAAATACGAAAGAAACAGAATATAAAAAGTGCTTACACAAAGTAGCAACAAAACCAATCTTAAACAAAAGAATGATCAAGCTCAAGGCGGCCAATGGGAGGATCTCTTTTAAGCTTTATTTGAAAAATCTTGCGCATCAAAGTCACTGATATTAGACTATAAAGAAGCAAACCTATACCAGGTCGTACCATTTTTCCCATTTCTCTCGACCTTGCGAGCCTCTGCAGCTCTCAATAATTCATTAGCGGTAGAATGGATAGTGGCAGCTTCACGGATAGGTGAACGGATAATTTCAGTCTCACGGATAGTTGAACAGCTTCACACATAGCTAAGCGGATCTAATCAGCTTTACGAGTAACAGAACGGATAGTGTCATCGTCATATCAAGGAAGTTTGTGATCGAAGGTGATGCAGCTTGATGGGGAGATTTGTTTCCACAGTGTGATGCCGATTGTTTTCTCCATTAGCTGAAGATGTTCTGCTTTCTCAAGGTGAGAAAGATCTTGTCCTTAAGGTCATAATTGTCCTGAACACCATAAAAAACATTCTCCGAATAGGTTGAAGCGGCATTAAGCTGATGCCTGCACCGATCGAAGACTGGATTGATTCCCCGGGAATACACTACAACTGATTGATTGAATACATTCAGGGCTCACCTAATCGCAGAGCATGTAGACCTACGAGCATTGATTCGAATTGTTATCGAACTGATTCCTTTTTCATCCAAATGTCAATTCAATCCTGAGGTTGTATGCAGGGGTGTAGTGGAGGGGTAACGCGGTATAACGCCGTTATACTTCCTAAGATTCTGGCCGAATCAGCGCTATACTTCCTAAGGTCATCAAATTAACGTCAAAAGATGGTAAGCTGTATGTGGCAAACATTTAATGTAATTAATGTAAAAATGTTCATACTTGATGTGCATTATTGATGAAGATCTTATTCAACTTCCTATTTTTGCATTTTGTCATGAGCATGCATGCTTTCATTATTACTTGGATTCATGTGGAAGTCCTTCAATGATAAAGTAATCGCCGAAAGGGGATGAGAGCGGTTGAAAACTCTGAAAGGGCGATTATGTAGCTCTCGAACAGTCCGTTATGGACAATAGTGGCACGAATATGCGTTTTCAGCTGATACACTAAAAGTCAAAAGACTTGTCACCCTTGTGCATTAGTTAACATTGCATATGCGACAAGTTTTTTGGCTTTTAGTGTGTATACATGTCAAATTTAGCGTTATACTTCCCAAAATTCAGCTGAATTTTTAGCTCTTAACGTTATACTTCCTAAGAATTTACGACTACACCCATGGTTGTATGTCTTCTCACTTCAAAACTACAATGATTTAACTACATGATGCAATTTGATTTACAATTAAGTCGCTTCTTATTGATTCTTTGGCAGTAGTCAGTACTGTACAACATTATTTGTTAAGGAATGGCAAAATGGTGTTCCATATTTCACCTGATTGATGGCGGCTCGCATTCGACGTCCTGACATAGTTGTAAATTCTCCTGGAACAGCAGCGATCAGGAAGGTACCGATCTTCAGGATCTGCGTCTCCACAATGTCTGCCTGCCATTTGTAAGGAAGTGACATCTGCAAAGAAGATGTTAAAAGTACAAATTCGACCGTGAGACAATAATCAACTTTCGTCGTACCTCGCCGGTGTCTAGGAGGATTGGCTTTGGAGCATGACAAGCTTTCTGTTCCTTTGATGGCTTCTTGATGAGGCCCGAAACGATATTCCAGAATTTGTTGCCATCAACGGTACCTTTCGTGGACAATGACAAGATGACAGAGGGACGAGAATAAACAGAAAAAGTAATTTACCTTGAGTGAAATCGAAATCTCCCGGTCCATCAGTCGTCCCCGCAGCAAAGGAATATCCCATGGCTGGCTTGCAAGTGTGCACCTGGAAATGAGTTCACATTCTGAGAACGGGTTATCCCAACTGCTGTATCCTTAGGTGTGACTGGTCGTGTCAAATCTCCTAGAAAAATTAATGTCGTGTGACTCATACCGGAGCGGCCTCCAGTTTTCATTCAAGTCAGGTAAGAGCATGAGAGACATGGAAAAACTAAGTGTCGTGACTGAGCGTATGTCATAGAGTAAGTATATTAGGTCGAGTGGTAACACAACAATCATTAAATCCCCAATGTGAACACAGTTTCGATTTCATTAAATGAATATGACTCGAGATCAGGTCGAGACCCAGTGCCACCTTTGAGATATGCAGTTTTTACATGTTTGGAGAGATGTAAACGAATTTGAATGACAATGATAGCAACGCAGAATAAGGAATAGTATTCCACAAATCCTCCATGTCATGACACTGGGATAGGTAATTAAATTAGCAATTCGATGGGCTACCACTACTAAAAGCTCAGCTTTATTATAATAAGATTATTTTCCTATGCGTGATCATATCAACTGCACGTATTCGACTTTGAAAACGCATTTGCAAATGTTTAGAGAAATGTTCCATGATTAGTCCATTTTCAGCAAATCAAATCACTCAAAATTAAATTTTTATTTTTTTTCGAAATATCTTGAACTTCCCAACTATCCCCACTTGAGCGAAATCATGTGTCATCATTCCTTTATGTCTGACATTATGGACTCACAATCCAATCATATTGCCAGATGCCTGTAGTAGAGAACGTGGTGGGCAATCCAGCTGCACTAAACTATACAACTATATAAACTGCCATTGAAAGAGCAAAACATCGTAATCAAAGAAAATGATCACAATGAACTTTAAAAGATGTAAATGGGTACAATACATTCGGATTCGAGAAATGACGCCTTGTGAATCACAAAATCATGCCGCTGAAAATTGAATTAAAAACATGACATATTATCCAAGAAGCTCTCAATAAGATCTCAAATTCCCCTGCAGTCTCAGACTTGCAGGGACTGGGCTTATGAAATTTTATTCAAAGACCAAAGATTAAGTATATTTAGGTAGAGTGGTTTCGGCATTTTTTGTACCTATTTACTCTACTACCTTTTTTGCAGCCTATTTATACTAACTCTATGGTGCATGGGACTGATTTACAGCCTTTGTCAGCCGATCATCTTACTGTGATCCGATCTCCCGCTGTAAGTATTCTTAAAGTCCATGATGCAATAATGTCGCTTCACATATAATGCTGATCAAATTGTTAGAATATTTCTGGAATACTTGTGAATACATGCGGCACATTAAATCCATGATTTCGTACAAAAAAAACTGCTAAATTGAGTGTTAATGAAAGGCTACGGTTAGAATCGAAAATCAGACATTTTGCGTCCGGTGGTGGGGACTATCCGGACACCAAATGTTTTTCACTGACAGACTGGACCGGTGACAAATCTAGCTATATCCCCACGTTTTAAATTTGCCTAAATTCCGTAAAAATGGATCAATCGTCACAAAACTTCAAATGCTAGTAGTTAAGGATATTTATTACCTACAAACAAAAATTTATGCACATCGAACAAGCAGGCATACTTTCTGAACTATAGACGATAACTTGGAGTGTAACGATGTCAGCAACTTGATCTGACTTTTTCCAATCTTCCCACGACTATTACCAACTACACACTTTCAAAGTTAAGTATACAATACTACTTCAAATGATATCAGCACATCCTATAGATGCACGCTGAGGTTGTTTAAATGTGTTTGGCGAAGTCAGATCGAGCTGCTGACATCGCTACACTTCACGTTACTGTTTGTAATTCAAAAAAGTACTCGTCCAATTTGCGAAATTTTCTGCATGTAGGCAGAAACCCATTGACATCAAGCGATCATTTTTAAAAGCTTAGTGCATGAGTCTGTATAACTTTAGGCAGTCTATCCAGGGACCGCTTAAATCGAACTACTGCAACAAAACTTGATAAACAGGTGAATAGCTATACTATCTGAGCATGTATGCCTGTTAACAGCATGTGTCCGCGTGAACTGTCCCCTCACTTAAAATGCCTACCTAGCGTGAGAGTCTTGCTCCCGCTAAAGTTTGTGAGTATACATCATTACCACAGATATGAAAGCTAGAAGTCCTACACTGAAATGATTTATTTTTGAGTTCACTGTATAAATCAAAAGCAAGAAATGCTTCAAGATGTTTGCAATTTCTAATAAAAGATGAATATTTGAATTTAGAATCAAAATTTTTGAATATTTTTGATCCATTTGTTTTGAAAACATATCAGGAACATCTATTCGATTTCAAGTCTTGCTTTAACATTAACATGCAATTGCCATGTCAGGAAAGGTCATTTGTTCGTGACGGTTTGTTCGACGAACGATTTGGTCGAGAACGGTCAATTCTCAAAAATGCATGTTCTCTAGCGGTTCGTTTACTTTTGGGGTGTCCAAACGTTTTCAAAACCATGTAAAATGAAGAGGGATGACTGCTAATAGCTAGTCAGCCGTGACTTCTTCCGTTTTGAGACCAATAACAAAGTCTTTATGTATTTGATTTGAATGACTTATGTTAAAACAAGCATAATCCTGCTCTTTTTGCTGTTTGTTCTTGCCATACACATACTTTCAAATTGTTACTTTTTCCTGCTGATGAAGTATTTGAATAATACAATGCAAATAGTTTTCAGCCATCATTTGTTCAATTAATTGTTTATTTCAGTTAATGCGTCGCGAAGTATTATAAATTGGGATGTCGGTAGACTTCTAGGTTCATAATTCGTCGTATATTTTTACGGGATCATAGAAGACCCGAACATGAACTCGCTAGTTTTTGAGTTTGAACGAATCCCTGAAATGCAATTTGAGTTGACTTAGTCTTGTCTTTGGACCAAACACACGGAGATTCTGCCGCTAGCAGTATTTGACGGAATCTTGTTTATTCAACGGCAATTGCGGAATTTCAGTATTGCGGCGGTATTTTGTCCTTTTAGTGTTTTACAGAATAAGCAATTGGCAAAAACCGAAAATATTAGCAAAAATTTGTTAGGCGACATGCAGTTTTGATTCCCATAAAATACTGAAGTTAATAAATTCCAGTATTTTTTGGCGTTCAACGATGACTTCATTCATTGACGCAGTCAGTCTTCTCTATTCGATGCGACCAATAGGAGCAGAGCAAGACTCCGTGTCATGACAACCTTGAAGGAGTACTGTTTGTTAAACTAGCAATTCTATGGGTTGAATGCTCAGCCTTATTGTTAAGAGCATTTTCTTAACGTGTTCATATCACAAACTATCTGTCACTGAAAGAGTAAAACATCATAATTAAAGACAATGATCATAATTAACTTTAAGAGATGCAAATGGGTCCACATTGCCATTCAGATTCAAGAAATGAAGCATAAATTTAGTGAATCATAAAATCATGTCGATGAAAATTGAATCAAAACTTAAAATTTCAGACAAGTAGCACAATGAGATCTTAACTTTTCCATGAAGACTTGCAATATAATGCAGTTCATGAAATTTCCTTGATCGTCTGCTTGATTTCCGCTTAATTATGGTTCCTGTTAATAAATGTTCATTCCTATTCTAACAAGTTTCATACTACTTATGTAGCGGGTCCACGTCGCTAGTATATATAAGCACAGGAATAATTTGCAAAAATTTAGCTTCTCAACGAGTATTCAAATATTTTTAGACCACAGGAACGTAATCTCCGCAAAAGACTGAATCTTTTGATGTAAAATTTTTCACTGCTAGCTGACATTTTTTTCCAATCGATACTCTACCTAATTCTATGCTTACTCTGTGCACTCAACTAGCCTTTTCGGCGCTGAGAATGTTCAGAATAATTTGTCTGTAGAACTGCAGTTATAGAATCCGAATGAAATTCCTATGTAAAATGTCTTGTATAAGTTTTGTTGTCAAAAAGCCTATGGAACTGGACGCAGCCTACAGACGTAATAAATTGTCATACTAAGTAATTTACTTTATAATTTAAAGAGCAGTATTTGTGTTAAACATAAAAAGCAAATTTATTATTTAAGGAAGATATATTAGCAATAATATTCCTATCAAATAATAGCAGTAGTGATAGCAATATCAGATAAAATAACCTGTGCTATGCATAGAGCAATTTTGAACTTTCTATGATGGTAAATTTTAAAAAGCGGAATTCAAATATAGAAGCCGCGAAATAAGCGTTTAAGAGCTGCGGAATCTCCTTGTGTTGGGTTACTCTTCAACAAATCATTTCCACTCACTTTGGTTCCGTTCGGCAATAGGACCGTGTAATTGGTCATATCAACAAATTGATGTGCAAATCCAAGACTGCCCGTCACTTCTTCTTCGGCCGCATTGTAGAGAGTCTGTGAAATCAAATCAACAGTCACAACAGAACGGAGAACTTCCAATGAACTAAACTTACCACAGCACGTCGATATTGCATCGTGCCAATGATCTGCATGCTTTCAAACATGTTCTTTCCAGGACCAGAAGCCACACAATTCTTCGACTGTGGGAAGAAATGAATGGAAAGTGAGTTCATCTTCTCTGAAGCGCATCCAGGGAGCCCTTATCTCCTTAAGTATCTCTAAATGAGATAATTCAATCGTACAACATGTTTCACGCTTGAGCCTTCTAATGGTGGTATTCAAAAGTTAAATCAAATATCACGAATTTTCGACAATTTTGGCTACAAAACGTCTGCATTATTCCTAATTAAGGCATTGAAAAAGTCACGTCTGAGTACAGAAAGACATTGATAAGTTTGATTATGACAGGAGGTCAGACTCATATATTCATATTAAATATCGATGCGTTTCATTGAAAGTTCTCACAAAAATTATTTTCAAGTGGCAAACTTCAGAACTTCAAAAAAGTAAACTTCTTTCATAAAAGGTCATACATAAATTTGACTTTCCGGTAGGATAGATCCATCGATTGTAGGGGGAAAGTTTGCAAATACACTAAAACTTGAAGTCAGGAAGATCAGGCCACCACGTGTACCCAAGCAAAGATGCTGCAGAGGGCTCCTCGTGTGGGGCTCCCCGTCTCCACAGGATTGAATTCGAAGTGGATAACTCTTGTTCAAGTCATCATTGAAAGTTAATCATTACTAAAAACCTACCGAGAGTAAGGAGACGAAATCCTCTCGAGCGTTAAATTATTGAATTCAAATTTCAACAAGAGAAGCGAACTTCTGTAAATATTTAGAAACTCTAGGAACTTAAACAATGAAAAGACGAATTAATAAGCTATAGAGCTGCATAAACATGACAAATGATGTCAAAACAATGGCAAGCTTACCCGTGCGTACTTTTTATCACATTCAAAAGTGCTGCGTTTTGCATCGCAATGTCCTACAAACTGTCGTATTTGAATGAATCACACACATCATAAGAGCCTTGATGGTAATCAAAACAGAAATGTCTGTGCTAATAGCAACAGTGACATGCCTGTGTTTTGATTGATTTTCAATAAACGTACCAGAATTGCCCCGGGAATGGGAAATGACCATTTTAGGGAATTCAGTGGGTCACCTTCGAAATGCAGCATCAAATACACCAAAATCGCTATGTTATGACCACAAGAAAAAGCTAAACGTAATCGTTGGCTACTGGCTACGTCACAAAAGCCATAGCTAGAGCTTGCTGCAATAAAAACTCTATTGGCTTAACGATGCACTTACTGATTGATTAAAAGGGGGAATTATATCGATAAAATCTGCGCTCGTAGATTTTCCACGGCGATTGATGCGACTCTTGTACATGTATGCATAGAAATTAACAATTCCATGGAAAGTCTACTTCTGTGGTTGTACATGTGTATGGTAGGTGAGTGACTCAATGAGTGAACGGAACGTGGCTAGTAAAATTGATCGAATGCAATGTGAATATGTTGAACACTATAAAATATAATACATTCCTGTGATACTTGTACGTGCTGTTAGCAAGTTATTGGAATTTCGATGAGTATTCATTAAATACTACTTTTAAACACACTATTGACATGCCGCCTACGTTGAAGCGCCTGTAACATTTATTAAATGCTGCTTCTTGCAAACACGATGTATACAATAATTAAATATTGAGTTGCATCCTCAGTTGAAAAATGGGAACATACCTGAATAGCGGTCAGGTACCCTGCGAAACATGTTGAATACTGTATAAAATAATGCATTCCTGTGATGTTCAGAAATCCCCATGGAGATATCCTGTGGTGTACTACAGTTGTGGGAATGAAAAATCGACAACTGTGGAAATTGGATAATAATGTTATGTTTGTACTATTCTGTAGTAAGAATTGAAACAGGCATTCAGCTGGATGGGTTACCTTTCCTCCGCAAGTGCTGGTCAAAATGTCACAGGAGCGACCTGTATCAAGGCAGTGAGGTCCAGCAGTATTTGGGGAGACATCACCTTCATTAGCCTGAGCGAATGCAGCAACAAAAGTGACCTGAAACGAAAGTAGATTTACACAAGTAGTTTGATGTCGGAAGGTATGACGAGAAGCAATATCGTGTGAAGACTGACCAAAGATGTATCACAGTTACACAGCTAATAGAGCAGGTCATCTGCAGAATACGATCAAGGCAGAATATAATTAATGATTAAAACATGATGTCATCCACAATTAGAAGTTTGTCTGGAACGTCACGAGGAGTTGGTTATTCAAACTTATTGACTGCTTCCAATATTGATCTCATAATCAATATTCTGAGCTCAGAAAGGCAAGAAAAGACATATGTCACCCTAATGTCTGTTCGTAAGTTGTAGCAAATGCCATGTAATTGTGTACATTCCTATGAAAATTCATCTTGAACGCTCCCAGAAGGGCAAGATAGAAAGCATGGTGCTGCGACATCTTTCATATCTTGGCATTTTACCTCCCCAGATTTAAAAGATAAATACACCTTTCAGAGGTCTTCATTCAAATCTCACTATAATTTCATTATCAGAATTTCTGGAGATATAGTGCATAAAGTTGTCCCTGCGGTGCATTACCGCGAATTGGATACTTTGATGAAAATGTCTGATTCACGAATACTATCAAAAATGTGATATAAACTAAATACTGAAACTGAAATGAGTGAAAAACAGTGGGCAGCTAAATGGTTGAAATTCAAAAATTATAGATATTGCTTATTCGACTGTTTTCACGAAAAAAAGAACTTCTACCGACACTACAATGCTTTTTTGGCATTTTTTCATCGTACGAAAGTATATGTCCATCAGTTCGGTCTATTTCCAAAGTCAAAAGAAATAATGACTGACAGCCCTGGAAAGACAGCCGTGATGTTCCTAAGACAGATAGTCCTTAATACAAAGCAAAGTCTCATGCACGTCGAATTTCAAAGTTCTCTAAAGTGGACTTTTGGTTGATGGGACATTCAGGGATGCCTTGATTTTAGCATCGCATGTGAGCGCTTTTGGATCATTTTAAGGATTCATTTTATTATTTCGTATAAAATATGTTGGAAATTGTTATTATATTTCATTTTTTATGTTTGTTGGATAAAAATATGCGGATATGAAATCATGATCACAATCTGCACATCGGAGATTCAGAACTTAAGTCAATGTTTTTAATTTATCCATGTTAATATAAAAAATGCATTGAACTCCGATTTTTGTCATGTTTCTTGTTCATCACCACGCAATCTGACTTATTGCTTAATGTGTTCATGAACAAGCATGAACTATTGAGTGAAAGTGTGATGCTTCTTCTCTGATTGACAGATAATCTGCTAGACATTAGCGACAACTGTCCGTTCCTGTTGGATTTATATTGAACATTTCAGTTTTGCAAAAGGATGGATTATTATGCTGAAACGTTAACCGGCTAAATAAATTTACTTAATAGAAAAATGCTATCCAAATACGAATTGAGTGTTGTGAAAAGGAAAAACATCGCTAAATCATTAAGCAATCTAATCAAGGAATGAACTACTTTACACTGATATGGTAATATTCCGAAAGATGGAACCAATGTCCATCGATTCATCTCTGTTGGTCAGAGGCATCATAAAAACGTCATGCGCAGACAGTGGAGGAGTTCAGATTGACGATTTCTATTTCCAATGCATTTCAAATTTTCAGTGTGTTTGCTACATCAACATTTTGACTCTTCTTTGAACAATCCAGCAAAATGTATGTGACATGCAAGGACTGATTTCGCAAGAATAAGTCTACAAAGTTTCAGTTTTGCTGAAGAATGTATTTCATTTCACTTTCTGCGTTCTTCTACATTGCATGATAATGAGAAATCTCAAAGAATGCATGCACTGTCAGATTCTAAAATCGTTTTTTCCATGTACACATTTGCTCATCGTACGATTTGGAAGCATTTTGTTTGGACTTTGAGTGATAGATGACTCCGACAAGAATGGTGTTTACGTAGATGGCTGGCACATCAAATGGATAACACGAATACAAATAATATGAACGATAAACATTAACAATACGTGATGTACTGAATGAAGTCGTCAGGAAGTCAATGGTAAGTCGAGGTCACATTTACAGTACAAGAAAAACATCGTCCGGAACAGAGTCTCGCGTCAGCGAATCCATCCAGTTTTCCGTAATTATATACAGGGTGAGTAAAAAAAACGTTATTTGAAGTTTGTGAAAAATCTATCTGAATTGTCATTCTGATTTCTTTCTCAAGTTGACTGATTGAATTTCTATGGTTTTATTTTCCATATCCAAGCACCAAATCAATGCTCTAAGTTCAAAAAATTCGAATTCATATCATCGAACGAATGGCTTCTGTACATAGTTTATACAAGTGTATGTACAAGTATTCATTTAGTGCTTCATTCATGCCAAACTATGATGGAAAGGAAGGCAAGGCTTGTTGCATGGGCGGTTACATTCAACAATGTGTCCGAAGCAAGGAGAAAATACATGGATGAATTTCATGAGGAAGCCCCACCTCCACCGACAGTCCATCGTTGGATGAAGAAATTCCTTACGTATGGGGATATGAATAAGCGTGAAAATGGAAGTGGTCGTCCAGTGACGGCTACAGGTGACGATATCTTTACCTCCATCACGCCGATAATTGAAGATGACCCGAACGTTTCTACGCGTCGCATAAGCAACACGCTTGGAGTCTCGCAAAGTAGCGTCGTTCGCTGTCTTCATAAGAAAAAGTATCATCCCTATAAGCCAACCTTCGTCCAGGAACTCTCAGATGACGATCACGACCGACGTCTCGAATTCTGTCAATGGATCCTCAATTCCTCACTTCAGCATCCTCAATTCCATCTCCGAATAGTTTTTTTTCCGACGAAGCTGTCTTTCATGTGAATGGAACTGTAAATAAGCACAATCTGCACTACTGGAGCACTGAGAACCCTAAAGCTTTCGTCGAAAAGCTTCATGACCGGAGATCTGTCACTGTATGGGCCATGATAGACCATACTGGAGTGCTGAGTTACGACATCAGTGAACTAACGATGAACAGCGATCGGTACTGCAATGTTCTGAAACAGCATGTTATTCCCTTCTTGCGACGAAACGAAAACCAGAGCAGATTCTATCAACAGGATGGAGCCTCTCCCCACTACAGCAACGCAAGTCGAAGAATCCTCGACGAAAATCTGACGGGTCGGTGGATTGGTCGAAGAGGACCAGTTGAGTGGCCACCCCGTTCTCCAGACCTTACTGTTTGCGACTTCTTCCTGTGGGGAGCGTTAAGAGACCGAGTGTATGCGCGACTGCCAAGAAATACGAGAGAGCTGACAGCCTGCATTCGAGAGGAAATTACTTCTTTCACATCTAACGCCTGCATGAAGGCCTATGACTCATTTGTTCGACGATGCTCTCTTTGCATTCAGCAGGAAGGTGCTCAGTTTGAGTCGCTGTTGTAACCACAGCTTGTGAGAAGCAGTTTTTTCAATGTTCATAACCGCCTGTTGTTGCATTTTATTGTAACTTATAATAGATATCCCACAAAAGGTAAATAACGTTTTTTTTTACTCACCCTGTAGAATCAGATGGCAGACGTTGAGCATCAGTGAGGTAGACACTCAGTGATGCTCTGACCTATGCTCGCTGTGATAGGTAGGAATATCAGCTATCTCCTCCCAAGTTTTTACACATGTCTTTTTCCGTTAACATTGACCAAACGCCACAGAACTTCAGAAACCGTTAGATGAATGTGTCTTCCATCTATATCAGGGATCTGGAGCCGAACGGGCATCGGAGCAGAGCGACTTTGAACGGATCAGAAAAAGTATAATTATATGGAGTAGGCCTAGTGGAATGCGAAATGCACTAATACCATGCAGTTATATTTAGAATTCAGTGAGTAGACTCCTGTTATTTCCTGACTTTATTTAGTCATCCTCTAAAGAAACCTTATCATCTGATGCGCCTAGGCTTGAGGGAAGTCATGTATCTCACTTTTCAACAGGTTGTTTATAAACTTACAGTCGAATAGAGACAAAACTTTCTATGGCACTTCTCTTGCGTAGGGAGAAATTCGTGTAAGGATTGAAAATGCCCTCAACTTTGTGGTGGTTAGTTAAAGCAGAAAGGATTTAGACAAACTTCTCAATCCGAGAATCTTTACATCGTAGTCTAAGGTTTGTTTTCAGGAAGCTCTCATACTTTCAAAGTTCGGTCGTTCATTAACTCTTGTGGCTGGTTCCATCTAAATATGGCATCAATGACCATTTACTGAGCACTTTTGTGTCTGACGCAAACGGCATATAAAAGTCCATTTCACCGCCATCAGTTGTGGTGAACATACTCGAATACCTACGCCTTTTGAGGAGAAACAATAAGAGAACTCTCAGTCGTCTTGGTAGAAAATATCTCTGAAAATGCCGACACACTGCGGCCACCTCTTTCAACAGCTCCCCAGCGCGACCCATACCTTGCTGGATGCTGCATTATCCAAACGCAAACTCGTCATCGTCAATGCACGAAGAGCTACAACAAGAGCTGGTTGATTGTATTGTGGCAGTCGTTGTCAAACCTCCATAATAATTCGTTTCATATCGTTTGCGTTTTCAGACAGATGATTAAGCTGATGGATGCTCCTCTTCATGAAATCCCACACGTTCTCAATGGGATTCTTGTCTGGCGATCTTGATGGTTAGCGCAAAGTATGGATCTCGAGCTACTCCTCCAACTGTTGAACCGCCGATCCTCTGTGTGGCGGGACATTGTGATTTTTTTTGTCATCCTGCAGGATGACTACTTAGTCCACCAAGCGTTTTGTTTGCGAAAGGCAGGGAGGTCTCGGCTCGTCACGTCACTCTCCAGAATCTCGAGGTTTTTCCTACCATTCAAAGCATCGCCAGCATACACGTAAACAGAAATTGACAGGGATTCGTGGATCTGGACACATTCCGGTGAATTGATACTATTGGCGGTGGAACAGGGGGGTCAGAGGGGTCGAGACCCCAATATTTTTTAAGAGGGGTCCAATCAATATCAGGATCCTTGCAATCATTTGAACTACAAATGATTGTTGAGGTGTGTCTGTACAATTCAATTACTGTTAGCTTCAAATGTTGCATAGGCAAAGATCTGAGTTTTCGGATCTTCTCATGTCTCAGACTTAGCTGAGTAACAACTTGGTGATTTATTCGAAATAATTCAGCCGAACTTCTTACTCTATGATAGCGGTGTACTTTCAATCCATAGTTTCAATCAACACCTGCCATCTTTGAAACTCCACGTGGATAAATCCACTCCTAAAGCTACTAAAACTGTAATGTTTATTAGACTGTCAAATATAGCGACATGAAACCATCGCTTGTACCATTACCATCAGTGCGGTATTGGAAAGATGTAAAATCAATAAGAGGACGAGAATTCTGTAGGAAGTTGTTCATAATATCTCAGTAACCAAACATTTGAAATCTGGATCCCCGCTTTCATATTGCAACAGCCACTTGACGCAACGGCTGCTAGCCTATGGTATCTAGAATTCCATGGCTAGCCTCATCAGCCAAGGTATCAACTCATCGAAATTCTATTTGTTTTCAGACTGCCTTATTATTGTTTGCATCCTCGGTCTTCACACATTGCCAGTACGATTATATGGGCAGCTAAACTTTCATAACTTTCGTGTCCGTAACTTTTGCTTTACACTTTTATTTCCTGATTACTATTTTCACACGGCAGGTTCCATTACAAATTAAAGTGATGAAATGATGCATTCACATTCAAGGTCAGTGGTACAATGTGCGGTAGGGAGACATCTCCTTAGCGGCATTAGAGCCTTGTCGCTGTGTCATATCTGGCAGAAGATGTGACTACCTTCGGTGTGACAACCCTCGACCCCGGGATTCACCTCTGGGTGGTTGTCTTCAGCGGGAACGTGGAAGAGCTCCGCTAGCGAAGCCACCGAAGAAAGAATAACTCAAAGGCTTAGCGTACCACTGACTCGTCTATGATATATACGATGACCCCATAATTAGCGGCTGGGTACCACTTATTGTATGTTTAAATATCAATCTTAGTATTCCTCCCCTACTTTGTTCGGATGACCTGTCTGGGGGTACTGTGAAGAGCAACAATTTTGACAGTCTATGAAACTAGCAGGAACCCTGATCAGACGGACTATCTGAAACGGAGCGGACTGAGATTGGAGGCGAAGGCCTAAAGTTGCAATTGATTCGCCAGCAGCTCCGATCGTCAGATGGTTGTTCGTCTCATCTTGGAAGTAGCTAGCTTAGATGGGTTGAATTAAACAAGAACCTTACATAATTAATCCTCATATTCGAAAAAATTGATGCTCCTCTTTTGATAATAACCTTACACTTTTTTACACTTAACTTCTCTCTTCATTGGATTTCATCTCAAGTGGCATCAATAAATTCATACGAATATAACCTGTTTCGAATTATTCAAACTATTTAAAACGAAGGGATCACTGACCGAAATTTTTTGATCATATTTTCTGATATCGAAGCATCTAAGAAAAAGAGATATAGATCAATGATCATTTATAAAATATTTTGATAACTAGGAAGAAATCTAACGGTGGTCCCAGCCAAAACTAAATTTTGAAGGCCAGACTTTCCTGTTGTGTCCACATCTACGTAACTGTCTACTTGTCTATCCATTATATTCTTTAAAAACTTTTAAAGACCAATATTATACATAAATGACCCAATGACTTAGCCTTAATAAGGTACTTTATAAGTTACCAAGCGCAGACTTGATAGCAATCCATCAGTGCACACTGATTTAATCACATATTTATCGACATATTCCATGTCAAAAGGTAATAGTGTACTTAATTATTGTTAACATAGTTGCATCCATAGAGTGGGACCAATTTGGTTATATCTTTATCTATAAAGATCAATTTTGTTATAGAGTAGTAACCCCCCCCCCAGCATGAAATTATACAACACTGAAATAAAGACCGATCTGGGAAAGTTATCAGAAAATAAAAGAACACTCAAAAGGTAAACTTGTTGATGATACAATACAGTAGGTAGCAACAGTTGCTTAGTCGAAAACAAAAGCACTGTAATAATTCAAAGATAAACTAGCACACAAGTAATTCATTCAATTCCACAATAACACATGCAGTAGGTCCACAGCAGAATACAACATTCTAGTGTACTTGTACATTGGACCCCCTCCACCAATCAAAAATTCGTTCCGCCGTCCTTAGTAGCTACTCCCGCCCGGGCTCTCTTCGTCTGCCCAATGCGGAAAAGACGGCAGTGAGCCTCGTCGGTGACAGCGGTTCCCTTCCTGTGTTGTAGGCGCCAGCCATAAGACTCGTTACATCGCTCATCGCTTACTGGTTGCTACGTGGGCAGGGGAAAGTCGCAGCCGCATCTGTGTCTTCCTAAAACGCAAACCTGACTCTCTGATCCACTTCCTACTGCCTGAGAGCTGAGAAGTGATTGGCCCTTCTTAACCTCAGCATCGTGGCCGGAAGAATTCGGTTAAATCGAACAAGATGGATCAGTCATTGATCTGTATTTTGCGTTGCTTGGCGTATCAGTCATCACTAAGATCGGGAGATGAGATTTTCATCATTTGCTGAGTGCATTCTAACTGCAGACCGAGATAGCTAACTGTTCGTCTGAATATCGGGTTGCATTAGAGGCAGACACTGATCCATTATCCAGACTCCATCCGATCACCGTTGACCCGCGGTAGGACATAATTTCTCTCATTTTATGAATTGCAAAATACACTTAAAATTTGCAGTTTAACATGAGTGTTATAAGTAATCGATATTTTCATTTCTTTAACGCGAAATCCATCATTTAACGACTGTGCAACATGCGATTCGAAAACCTGTTCAAGTCGACGCTTCCGATTAAAAATCTAAATGTAGATATCAGGAACGAACTTCGCAGTATGTAAAACCTACGGTTTTGTTAAAAAGTTCCAATTAAAACGACAAAATGTCGTGCAGTTATTCAAAGCTCACACATTATTTGAATAAGCAATTAATGAAACCCTCACTAACATGCTGCGTAAACCCCAGAAACGCATGCCTTTTGTAATAGGACTTTAAACGTATCTTCCATGTGTCAATACTGTGGAATTGCCTAGATTCGTATTTTGTGGTTAGATAATTTACATGTAATTTTATAATAAATAATTAATTAATTTGTGGTTGTCAATAATGATTAAGTTAACTTAAATGTGAAATGTTCACAATAAGAAACTCATGCCCTGAAATCATCAAAAGTGGCGGATGATTTTTAAAACAACTTTATAGTCATTCTATTTTGACTTATTGCAATGTCAATGTTGTTTTCGTAAGTATACATGGTGTACTTTAATTAAGAGTGACGATTGTAGATACTTTTGACCATCAGATTTGTCTTGATCACTAAATTGAATAATTACAGAAATATCGTTCCTGACAATCAACAAATGACACGAATTCAATCGAACCACCTCTGCGCATCTGAATAAACACGGCAAACACACACGTAGTAGGATTTCATGAACCTGACCCTTCAATAATCCGTTTTAATCTCTGCTGAGATCCTTTAACTGATACGCACTCATCTGAACTGTAAATATTATCAGTGAGATAAGGATTGGTCATGTCTATTTGTATTTGTAATCATCAGTGCTCAGATCGAAGGCTTGAGTACAATCAACACGTCATAATAAAGATTTCGGAATATTTGCTGTTTGAATTACGACTCACATTGTAAGGCCAATTTTTGCCGTTCTTCTCTCTTTCAAATAATTGTGAGGCATAGCCTTTGTTATCACCGCTGATATAGCCATTAGTATTGTTCATGCTAGTACCATGCACCGGGAACCAGTTGACAGTTCCTATCTCTATCCCCTTGTTAGTGACGAATTTCAGCAAGGTCATTTCAATGTCCGTGTCCCCACGATATCTGAAATTCGAATTAAAGAAAGAGCGTTTTGAATGGAATCATTTCATCTCTTTGAGAATAGTATTCACAGCATCAGAAATTCTTTTAAAATTTAGTTATTACAAATGCACGTGCAGATCAAACATAATAATTCTGATAAAATACAAAGGGGGATTCATTGGAAGATATCATTTCCGATAACATGGTGCACTAGGATCAATAACATTTCCTCTGAGAAAGCTCAATTGTCCATGAAGAAATCATGTTGAAGATGACAACACAATGATGATAAAAACTTGAGAGAAATATTCACTCAGTAAGGTGTATTATAAGATCCATACTTTTTCACCAGCATACCTGACAACCTCAAGGGCCTTGTTTGATACTCGCATTTGCTTTCTTCATGAGGGGATCTTAGGATCTCTTATGCTTCGGTCAAAGGTGTTGTCGTTGGACAACTTTATGAATTGCTGAGATACTTTTTATTCTACAATGTTGATAATTTTTGATAGAGATCTCGATGAATTTTCTCTCTGTATTAAAACCTGTGCGAGACTTGTATTTGCAAAGAGGCACTTGAAAAATATTTGTGCATCTTTGTATATTTTTAATCTTGCAACATATAGTTTACATTTTTATGTAATACGAAATCAAATTATGATAACGCTGACAGAGATATTTAAAAAGATCTTTAAATTTAATTGAAATGGTTTCGCCGCAAAGGCCGCATCAGCAACCAAAGGAAAGGAAAGGAAAGGAAGCGTATATTTTGAATGAATATAAATCGAAATAGTACAAAGAATTTCAAGTAAACAAGATACATAATAATATCAGTCGTGTCAACGTGCATACATCATCTGCAATGTAGAAAAATGCACTGTAAAACTCACAGGCGTATCTAACACAATATTAGCCGTTACTACCGGTATTAAGTAAGTAACATGTCCACGGGAAGAATGACCGCAAGCGTCTTGAAGTCCTGGCCTCTGGCTGATTAAACTGGCCAGATCTAGGCAAGCGTGGGGGAACCAAAGCATGTAGTGGATGATGTTGAGTACATTCACACTTCAGGAGAAAAGAGCAGGCTTTTGACTCATGAACACTAGAGACTTTGCGGAAATGGTTACAATCACATTGTTTTCCGCATATCAAGCGATGCACACGTCTCTGGAATTTCTCAATCTTCTCCTCCGTCCTTTTGGGAAGCCAGGCAAAAAGAGGCGCTGCATACAAAATTAGCGACAACACAATTGACTTGTACACCATAATGAGTCTTTCTTTGGACATAAGCGGTTTCAAAGTTCGGATAACATATAGTCGTTGTGATGAAAATCGGAGAACCTTCGAAAAGTGACTGTTCCACGTTAATGATGAATTCCAGGTAACTCCCAGAATCTTCAATTCCTCAACAACATCAACATCGGGATACACGTAGGGATATCCGTTTGTGCGCCGAATAACCATTTGCTTTGTCTTCGCCAAATTCAAACGCATGCCGTTCGCGTTAATCCACTCAATGACAAAAGGCAAGGAACCCGAGGAAGTGCTTTGTTTTGATACTGGCTCGATAAGAGTAAGGTCATCGGCATAAACTACCATGGCACCATCAAGCTCTAATGATGCAATGGGTCCCATGAATATGGCAAACAGCACCGGACCCAACACAGAGCCCTGTGGAACTCCTGAAGTGCAGGCGATTGTTGGTCCATACATGCCATTTACTTTAAGCCGCTGCGTTCGGCCGTCGAGATAGCTCTTCAACCAAGAAATGAATCCACTGTGAATTTCAGCGTCAAGCAGACGAGTGAGTAGTATGTCATGCCTTGTCATGTCAAAAGCCTTCATCAAGTCAAGACATGTGATGCGAACAGCCAAATTGTCACAGCGGTCAAGGTATCTCGTAACACTGTCGTGCATCATCACTAGAGCACTGTCTGTAGATCCGTTCTTGCGGAAAGCATGCTGTGATGATCCATACAGCGGCAGAAACTGATCTCTCATGGACTTAAGTACCAGGCGTTCAAGAATCTTGCTCAAGACTGTTGTCAAGGAGATTGGTCGAAAGTCAGATAGAGATGGTGATCGCTTTTTGGGAGGAGGCACAACGTCGGATAGTTTCCAACATGCAGGAAAAACACATTCACTGATGGATCTTTTGAAAATTTGGAACAGAGGAAATGAGAGATAGTCAGCTCCATCACGCAGTAAGCGGTTAGGGATCCCGTCACATCCAATAGCCTTTCTTGCTTTGAGTCTTTTGAGCTCTCTCTTCAACCAAGCAACAAGTAGAAGTCGGTAGACTTGAAAAAAAACATCAAAAAATCGTAAAAATGTTTATACAAGTATCTGATGTTGAATTTTTCTTAATGTTATCTCATTGATGTAGGCTATGGAAACACACCCATAATTGTGCCACAGAAATGTGATAGGTTATCAATTTTTACTACTGGAATGTCAAATTAATTGAACTTATGCTTAGTGTTGATGATATGTTCGTTCTTTATTTTACTTCTTCTTATTGACTCTGCTAATAGCCTGCTAAATGCCAGCTTGCTTGAATTCTTCGTAGCGCCAATTGCCAGAATAGATGGCATGGCGATCAAAGAGAAGGTTATAAGATCAATATGTTAACCTCACTTGGCTCTCTCTTCCGCAGGATTTTTCAAATATGAAGTTGGACTTCTGTTGATGTTGGCCCGCAAGAGATCTCCTGAAGATTTATATATTTTCCCTGGCGATAGGCGTGAGTGGGCAATTTCGATACTCTGCAAGTGAAAGAGACAAATGATTAAATATGTATAATGAGGCATGTGGACAGGCGAATTACCCTGACTATTCCATCAACAAGGGCATTGAATGATTGCTTCACAAACCCGAGTGAAGTGATGTCAAAGAGAAGATACTGATGGAATCCACCAGGTCCAGAATGTGTATGAGTGGCACTAAGGATAACATTCCGTTCGCTGAATAACGTCGATTTCTTCCTGAGATCTGAGATCACCTGCAAAAGGATTGACAGCACACTGAGGAAGTGACTTTCTATCAAATAGTGAGATAGACAGATTCGTCCAAATTTTAAACGTCGTCAATGAGCTACCTGTCATAAGGTCATTAATTTCGATATTCAATATGTTCAGACATGTGTTGTAAGTGTAATCAGTAATTGCAATCAATTACATTTTTAGCCACGTAAATGAGATGTAATTGCAATTACTTTACGGTCAGCTCTGTTCATTAACACGCGGTTTAAATTGTCCTAAACTACCCTCGTCCATAATGCGTTCAAATACTTAGATGTGCACCTGGTGTACAACTATCGGAAATTTTTTCAAAGGAATTTACTACGAAGCTTATTGTCAAAATCCAAATCAAGTGCCGGTGTTATGATATTCCTTTCCCCTCTAATTGTTGATCAGAAAATGTAAATAGGAAAACTAACTACTAATTTCCCCTCGGAAATTGACAGGCACATGAACTCTTCAAGAAGTTACAGTTTAAATATTTGAATCAATTTAAATCTTAGCGGAGATATTTATGAGGCGTGTTCAAATGAAACCCATTCGCTATACCGTATTTGTAGAATAGTAAGCAGACAAAGTAAAAGCACAATCAATTAGTAACAACTGTGTATTATTAACATAAAAACAGAAGCAACAATCAAAAAAAGTCTCCGTTGACTTCCCGGCACTTGTCCCATTGTTTGGGTAGGCGTTGAATTCCGTCGACAAAGAAGGACTTCGGCTGTCCTTTGAACCAATCCCTAACAGCTGTCTTCACTTCTTCGTCTGATCGAAATCGTTGAACCTTGAGAAACGTCTTCAGGGGACCAAAAATGTGAAAATCACAAGGTGACAGGTCAGGACTGTATGCAGGGTGTTCCAAAACTTCCCAACGCTTCCTTGTCAATGTGTCAGATGTCGCCTTCGAAACTTGTGGTCTTGCGTTGTCGTGAAGAAGAATGACACCTGAAGACAACATACCGGGTCGCTTGCTCTTTATCGCTTGGTGAAGCTTGTCCAAAGTCTGGATATACCGCTGCGAATTGATTGTTTCGTTGGGTTCAAGAAACTCGAGGAGCAGCGGGCCCTGAATTATCGAAGAACACCATGAGCATCACCTTCCCTGCAGATTGTTGCACTCGGAACTTCTTTGGCTTGGGTGAACTTGGATGCTTCCACTGCATGCTGCTCTGCTTCCCTTCCGGCTCGAAATGATGGCACCACGTCTCGTCTCCAGCCACAATGCGACGCAAGAACTGCTCATTCTCGGTATTGAAGCGAGTCAGGTGTTCCAAACTGAGTGTTCTCCGTCTTTCCTTGTGGTCTTCAGTAAGCATTCGAGGCACCCATTGAGAGCAAACTTTGTGATACTGCAACTTTTCCTTCACGATGGTATGCATTGAGCCAATTGAGACATTGAAGTCATCTGCCAGATCTCGAATGCTTCGTCGACGATCGGCTCTGACTGCGGTATTGATGGTCTCAGTCACCACTTTGTGCGCCTGTCCAGGACGTTGCAAATCAAATGTTTCAGTTCGCCCCTCTCGAAACTTCCTTGACCACTCTGTCACTATGGTCTTTGAAACAGCTCGATCTCTGTATATTGATGCCATTCTGCGATGGATCTCTGCTGGCATGCATCCTTCTGCGGTCAGGAATTAAATAATCGCTTTCTGGTCTTCTTCGGACGGACTTTCTACCGTGAACGACATTTCACTCGTCATTAACCGTGAGCAACAGATACACTTGATGAACAAACACATTGTCACGTTGTTATAAAGCACTGAATAGTACTCCACAGGTCTGCTTTGATTAATTGGTCATGCATGAACCCGCTAAGATAAGTCGAACGGGTTTCATTTGAACACGCCTCGTAGTTGCCAGCCAATGAATTCATTCGAACAATGAATCAGCTGCTACAGCAATACAGAGTTTCATGCAATAGGCCAATACTGATACTTTGTTGATAACATTCTTGATTTCTTGAGTTGGATTTTTGAATATTCTTTAAGTTCAGGGAATTACTATTAAAGGCAGATCAACGCAGTAGATCAATTAAAGATTCAAGATAATGAATTCCAATAGGAAAAATGTCTTAATACAAATTTTCTTGCTCAGCCGGCTTCAAATGTGACCTTTCAAAAAATTGTCAGCTGAGGGCATACATAGCGAGCGCTCTTCCCACAATCGATTTAACTCCAGATCGCTGTCACAGGTGCTGCAATAATTCATCCATGTATTGTGTGTTGCACATGTGTGATATATTCTTATCTTCTGTACAGTTACTATTATTATTCTGTTGCATGCAAAAAATCTGTTACATTAAGTTGACGTTCAATACCAGTGGTTGTGTGTTGGTCAAGCAGCGTTTCCAATGCTGCGCGGATGCGCGTAAATGGCGCAGAATTCAGGAGTCTTCCGCGCAGCTCGGAACTTTAAATCGCTTCCGCACAAGGGAGATTTTTATATATTTTGAGTGGTGCAAATTGAAAACTGATTCGAAGATTGATTGTGATTATCACTCATATTGTTACAACAACTTATGAGCTCATGTCGTACCTGCTTATATGTTTAACATCTGCGAAAAAACGGCTAGACGTGAATCGAAAATTCGAGGATTCGTGTGAATCCGAAAAAATATACACCCGATCAAAATGTTAAGCAGGATAAGTGTTCACACTTACTTTAGACAATCTTACACATTAATCATCTAAAACAACTTATTTCCTCCTATATTTATGCGTTCATGTCTGAGGCGTGACCTATGATTCTGTCAAATATGTAGATTTTCTCTCAATCCATAGATAAATGCCATTTTTTAATGATTTTAGCTGCTTATAAGGAATGAGCCGATTGAAAACATCAGATTCAAGGAATAAATGCAATGCTTATAAAAATCGCAATTTCAATACGATGTGAGAAGTTCATTAGCAATAAAAGTTAGTGTCTGGTGTTACCACCTAAAGCAGAAACTAGAGCTTGAACTCGACTGCCGATACTTTCATATAGAGTCACAGACACCTAATTGTTTCATCCGATATTGCTGTACAGCCGCTGTCTGAATGGTTATCATCAAGGGATCGTCGAATTGAATTGTTTCACATATATTTTCAAATCATCTCACACATGGTCAATTAAGTTATTATTAGAGTTTTGTGCTAGCCTGTCTGTTAATCGTCGTTTGACTTTCATTTCCACGTAATGTCAAGTCGAAGCGGGTACCATTTTACTACAAAATATGTCGACTGGTCATCAGGCGGGGAATGCAGCATCGGACATCAGTAGTGAAAACTGTGCCCTACTTGCGACGGATAGGTACATGGATAGGTACATGTAAAATTTAGTGTTATCAATAGGTACATGGATAGGTACATGGATAGGTACATGTATAATTTAGTTATCGATAGGAACATG
This sequence comes from Prostheceraeus crozeri, assembly GCA_907163375.1. Classification (NCBI taxonomy): domain Eukaryota; kingdom Metazoa; phylum Platyhelminthes; order Polycladida; family Euryleptidae; genus Prostheceraeus; species Prostheceraeus crozeri. The sequence continues at coordinate 279,993 of CAJQUW010009258.1, forward strand.
GATAGGTACATGTATAATTTAGTGTTATGAATAGGAACTTGTATGAGATCTGTTTTACTGGATAGGTACATGTGTTTGGTACACTCAGTTGAGTACTCTGTGTTTCGGAACGTCTATGATCGAACTTGTGTGGTTTGGTTCTGAGCACTTGGGTACGTACCGATAGACGTCCGTTGTTTGATTTTGAATGGGTTTGCTCAATTGCGACTATTGTGACAATTATTTTAAATGTAGCACTATTTAGATGTGAAACTTTACTGTGCAGCTATGATTTAGTTGCTCCCCAATAAGAAAACCAATTCCAGAACTATGTTTAAAATGAAAAGACAAGAGATTTACAATGTAAGTTTAATTTAAGCGTGAAAAATAAATGACGGGTACAGATCACGTCCCTCAGGCGACTCCATGATCTTCAGGAAGTCATCACACCATTCATGAAATGTCTGATTTTTACTAAAGTCATGGTCACACTCGTGTACCGGACACTTCACCGGTAGTCCACTCCGCCTTTGAAGTGCTGACACAGTCAAGGTTTTCCATAGGGCCACTTTGCAGCCGCAAGAGAGATGCACGGTCATATCCAACTGACCTCCCATAATGACTTGGCTGTCATTTTGAAAATAAAATAGTGGTTTTGAGGACATGCTTCTTGTTATGGAACGTTGAGGATAAGTACTTAACAGTTTGGAACAATGACATCCTTTATATAGTTATATATATTCTTTAGGGAAGTTCGGTACCTCTCTGATTGGCTGTTAGGATTTCCTTTGTTTAAAAAGTATATAAGTCCGAGGTTTGTACCAATTCTTATCAAAGGTTCTAATCCTCACGTTTACAAGTTACAATTATTTTAAATCTACAAGTCATAATGGATCGCAAACAGAAAGCCGCAGTTGAGAACGGTACTGCTGATCGTACCACTTCGCCAGTGGAACGTACCAATACACCTCCCCAATCTCCGATGGAGCGATCGACAACACCAAACGAGCCGGTGGTGTTCACCCAAGCCCCTGCATCGCCCGACTACTCGAGTGATGAAGATAGTGACGTATCAATCGAGACGATGCGTCACATGAATAAGAAGTCCATGCGAACGCCACTCTATGGAAGGGTCACGGTCAAAGTCAAGAACGCCCCGAGAAAGTACCACACGAAACGGGTCTTCATGCGAATGGAGCCGAACGAGCGGAACCTCACAACCGCTCTCGAATTTTCGGTCATCGACCTTGACACACCACGTCGCTGTCCCTGTGCGCCCAAAAAGACCAGGATCCATGTGCAAGTGGACTTGAAAAAACTTGTACCCTTTCCTTACCTTGATGATATTTAGTGTGTTTTTTTCTTAATCTCTTCATTTAATATTCATTTGTATATATGAACAAACTTGTTTTATCATTTCACAAATCGGTCTTCAATTAAGGTCTGAATGGGAAAGGGGAACAACTATCTACAATTAATGATGTTCAATAACTGAATTGAAACAAAAAAATCAAATATGAAGACTTCAACTTGAAATAAATAGGAACATATAACTTTTAAAGAAACAGTTATGTTGTTAATTTTAAAATGCTTGTAGCAGTCCAGGATGATATCATACATGTGTCATACACGACACCATAAGAATGAGAATGAAAAGACCTTTAGAATGATATAAGGTATGTACCTATTCGATGGGAAAATCCTAGTTGTATGCAACTGTATGCAAGCAGACAAATGTTAGATTTTTAAATTCACTAAGTTTTTAGCCCATTCTTTAAAGACATGTAGCTCTCTAGTTATATGTCATACATGTGTCATACAATACACCATTAGAATCAGCATGAAAAGAGCATTCGAATGATATATTGTATGTACCCATTTGATGAAAAAATCCTAGTTGTATGCATCTGTATGCAACTTGAAAAAATTCCAAGTTTTTTTACAAAAATGACTAAGTTTACAAATTTTCAAAGTTAAAGTTTTACAACTAAAAATGACCATAATATACAAACCTCTACACTTGACCTTGACCTTAGACCTGACCTTGACCTTTGACCTTCATACACTTCATACACGGCGGGGGGGGCCTCAAAATTTCTCGGGCGCTTCGCGCACTCGAAAATTTATTTACCCATGGGTTCCGGGTGCCATAGATACTCTTCTTGCTTCCCTAACCCTAACCCTAACCTTAACCCTAACCCTAACCTTAACCCTAACCCTAACCCTAGTATTTTAATTTGATTATTTGAATTTTGGCGCGAAATTCAAATTTTCGAAAAAAGTCTTTAAATTTGATTATTCACATTTTGGCGCGAAATTTGAATTTTCGAAATTTAGCGCTTAATTCAAATTTAATGTTCTATTCAAATCACACGTTTTATATCTTCAAATATGAATCATATGACTATTAATAATAACATGTATATCAAATAATACATCAGTCCATCAGTTCATATTACTTTGAATTCACTCTACTGTTTACATGTAGAAATCTTTCAACACATGATGGCACTTTTATTTCTAAGGTTAAAAATAAACCAGCTGTTCCAATTCTTGTTTGAGTTATCAATTTTGTTTAACCGTACCAATTCCAGGATGTGATGTCATAAGGTCTTTGTTCATAGTTGCTTTGTCAATTTCATATATAAAGAAGTTGCACACAACGAATTTTCACTCATTTTCAAATTATTCAGTGTCCATAGCAGACGTCGTTCTTCGTTCCTCCGTTCTCCGGTTCTTATTACAATTCTGAAGTGAGTTTCATTGTCATGTTGTGCTACTTTATAGGATATTCGGGAGTAGGAACATTATTAAGTTTTTATAACCAAATAGCTTTAAATATAGAAGCTATATAAGCTATAGGATAGGAACACTTTATGTTATATTATTAACCATGTTTTTTTTAATTTTTCATCCTAAATTAAGTCATTGAGCGAGAGACATGAATATATCAGTTTAAATGTAAGTGTATTTAAATCAACAAGATTTTCACAGTTTGTTTATAAATAAAAGATACCTAAATAAAGCCTACATCCATTTTAAATATTCAGTCTGTCATCTGCTAACAGATGTATAAAATTCAAGCTTGTTTAATTAAACAAATTGAGGATTGGTTGAAATTTTCGAAATTTCACTTTCATTTCATTAAATTAATTTCGAAATTAAATAATTTCAAGACAGCTACTTGTAAATTTCAACTCTTTCTATGAGCAAACCGTTTTCGAATGAAAATTAAACTTTCGACTTTCGGTTTCAATTTCAACTTCAGATTTCAATTCTTTCTAAGATTTATTCAATATCAAGGTAGTACTTCATAAAGTTTTGTTGATGATATATAAATGAGTTCTCATTTAATAAGAGATAAAATTATAATCAAATTTTTTTCTTCTATAGAGATGGTCCGACAAGAGAGTCTTGCACGACAGCGCCTAATTTTTCACTTCTGTGAAACATGCCAATTACCCGTTCGACATGCCAATAAGAGCGGTCACAAGAACTGTATCTTCAAAAGTGAATGCACATATCTTTATTGCCTAACTTGCAAGTCATACAAACGGAGCAATGAAAAGGTAAATACCGAAGCCTCTAAGGCATTCATTGAAAAGCACACGCCATGTGCTCAGCAAAATGGGAGGAAGGGCATCAACCTCACCTCAAAGGTTGAAAAGAGGAGGTTGGAGCGATTATTCAACAAGGAGAGGCCGATGGAAGGTGTCCTTTCACAGGTGGAGGAGCCTACCGCAATAAAGAAACCCGTCAAGTCCCGAGTCCCAAAGAAAGCCCCCAAGTCACGACAGTTCATCGATGACACCTTAAGTGATATTGAGGTGAGTTCTGCCAATCATACATAATACCTTCAAAGGATAGCTTCTTAAAACCGAATAAATTAATTATTGGTCCATTATGCATAAAAACATATATCGTTTAAATATTTCAGGATAATGATGAGATGCCTCCTCCTAAGAAGACCAAGGTCTTAATTCAAAAAAAGATCATCACTAAAAATGTGAGAATACATTTACTCCATTAATTATTCTACCATGTAAAAAGTATTTCAACATTGTCACAACATTTCAGAGTGAGTTGCCTCAACAGACTTGTGTCAGTTTTGAAGAGGAGAAAGCGGCTGAATGCTTGAGAAATGTAAGTGTTAAAGTTATTCATTAGCTCTTTATGTGAAATTGAATATGTTCTTTTCTTCAGCTGTTTACAGGTGTGAACAGTATACCCCGTTTGCCTACACCGGAGAAGAAGTGTCTTCCTAGTCCCGTAAGTGTCATTGTTTAGTTATTTGTCAATAATATTTCTCAATGCATGAAGTATTTCCAAGAACATGTACGCTTCTCAATGAGTTGCGAGCATGTTATATTATTTTTCTCTGCAGGTTGTGCGATCGCTGTCCCTCAGGAAGCATCGAAGTTTCCTTTCGACGCCAGCGACAAGTACATCGGTGGAAGAGAATGAAGAAAAGCCCTATTCGATTCGGGAGTCTTCATCAGAGGATGATGAAACCTCGTCAGCGACTTCATCTGATGAGGAAACGTCGTCAGCGACTTCTTCCCCGACATCTTCTTCCGATGAGGATGATGATCCTGTTACAAATGTAAGTATCAAAGTTGGTCAACTGCATGAGTACAGAATTTTCTATTAAAATATGTTTTTTTGTTTGTAATAGATTGATTTATCTTTTAGAATGACTCGTTGCCCCGTGAGACAGAGGTTGGAACCGATCAGAAGGTCACAATCCAGCCGGAGGTAAGAGAAATTCACTTTTGTATCTCATCAATGGTAAAATGCTAAATAGATGATAAACAACTGTTTCTTTCGATTACAGGACTCCGCGATGTGTGCATCTCAGGAGGAGGTGTCATTCAGCCACATCCGGGCTTCTCCGAGCTGGAGTGTGCGCCTTCCTTTATCGCCGATGATGACACTGGCTCCGTTATCTCCACTGCGTCCTTCCTCTTCGATCCCAGCCGCAGCTCCTTCCTCTCCGATTCCAGTCGCAGCTCCTTCCTCTCCGATCCCAGCCGCAGATCCTTCCTCTCCGATCCCAGCCGCAGATCCTTCCCCTCACGCTGCTGCGCCCGCACCTCCAGCTGCTCTCCCTGTTCAGCAGTATAATGTCGATCTCGACGCGACAATAGAAGATGACGTTGAGATACAACTCCGTCGTTGCCAAGAGCGCCTGAAGGAGGTTGAGGCCCGCGAGGTGAAGTTGAAGGAGGACAATGGAGGTTTGATTGAGTCTCTAAGAAATATTACTCAATCAAACCTCCTGTTGGCCTCCCAAGTAACCACCAGTCAACAGCACAATAAAGAGACACTTGTCCACCTCGACTGTTCCCAAAATGGGATCAGAAAAGTGCGCCTTACGAGGATGGACGATTTGGGTGGCTGTAGTGACAGCTGCAGTCACCTAAAACTCTACCATAGTGGTATTGTCAAATGCGTCAAACTTTAACTTCATTACTTTGACTTCTATTTTCTTCTATTTTGAAAAAAATAATTGTTGAAATTGTATGTGTTTTCTCTTTACAACAGATCGGAACATATGGTATTGGCTGGTGATGACGCTGACGTCATTAGATGGTAGATGTATATAAGGGCTTGCTAATTTCAATCGTCATCAATAATCATGGTTGTCTGTACCAAGTGTGGAAAAGTGTTCACTCTCATAGGCAATTTGCAACGACATGAAAAATTTTGTAAGTTAGGAAAAACGTATCAATGTAGCAAGTGTCCATATAAGACGAATAGGATGGATAATCTTAAGAGGCATAAACTTGTATGCAATAATAAACCGAATGATAGCATAACAGAGTCAAATTCAAATAATCAAAATAGATCTACTTCTAAGCCAACAACCAGCGATTCAACTAACATACAAAACTTTATGCAATACTGCTCTCGGTGTGGCAAAACGTATAACTCTATAAGTAGATTTCGACAGCATATGAATGTACATAACACAAATAGTGAGATGAATATGCATAATAACTATGGAACTGTTAGTCTCAGCGAAAGCGCACTCAATGGCCATGCACGTGTGTATGATATCACGCCAACAACACCTACTGTGGACATAACATCATTCTTAGAAAGCATGCGCTCCATGTTAGGGAATTTAGTGTCTGACTTACTAAGGAGCTATCAATTGCGCGGTCGTCTGATTGCACAAATTCGTTATGTCCGTTCTAATCCTCAAGAAGAAGAAACTTTTCTCGCACACTTTACCTCATCATCCTCAAACTATATTTATGACTATGATGATTGGTTTCAGGATCATCTAAATAGTCTAATAAATCATATTGAAGCCTTCACAAAAAAGGGTAGCAATTGGATTATAGATGATGTACAAAATATAGAGTTCAATGTAATAACAAGTCCAATACTGTCAGGTGGACAATCATTTCCTCTACCAAAGAAGTTAAAAAACTCTAGAGCTGTCATTAATGTTAATTCAAATGCAAATGATTGCTTCCTATATGCAGTTTTATCAATATTGCATTATAATGAAGTACCTTATTCAAGGAATGAAGTAAAATCATATAGTGAGTGGACATCTGAGCTAAATATGGAAGGCATTTCCACACCAGTATCAATCAAAGATATTCCAAAATTTGAGAAAAATAATGATATTAAAATTAACATTCACTTTTATGAAAATGGACTCAAAGGTGTTCGTTACAATAGTAACTTTACTGGTAGACAAACGGTTAATATTTTGCTAATTCTAAACAATGGAGCAGCACACTATTGTGGAATTCCAAAGCTGTCAAGATTGTATAGGAGAACTTTAAAAAGACATAAATACTTCTGCGAAAGATGCACTCAGTCATTCACATATAAGACAACACTAGAACGACACTTCCAGTTTTGTATTCGAGGAAAAGCACAAATAGAAAAAATGCCATCGGATCTAAAAGTACTAACAAGTAGCATGGAATATCAACTAAGTCCTCCTTTAGTAATTTATGCAGATATAGAGTGCTACATTGATAATAAAATACATAAACCTGCGGCCATTGGAGCTTATCATGTCTGGCATAATGCCCTTCAATGGAAATTTGAAAACAAGTATTACCTCTTTGAGGGAGAAAATTGTATTATTAGTTTCTTGCACCACTTAGAAACTGTAGCCCAAGACTTATATGACAACCAATGTGCAACAACTAGGCAGCCAATGTCACTGTCAGCGGATGAAAAAGCACGCCATGAGAATGCAGAATGTTGCAACAAATGTAAATCGAAATTCAGCGATGAAGTCATAAAAGTTCGTGATCATGATCATATCACCGGACGATATAGGCAAACATTATGTAGGAAATGCAATCTCCGGTTAAGACTTAACAGACGGGAGCTCCCCATATTTTTCCACAATTTCAAAAATTATGATAGTCACATCGTTTGCTATAAAGCGATTGGAAGAATGAAATCTTGGAAATTAGATGTTGTAGCAGCAACTGCTGAAAAATATATAACTTTATCCGCCAGTGTCCCTGTAAATGAATACAAAGGGAAGACAGTATACTTTCAACTAAAATTCTTAGACTCATATCAATTTCTAGGTGCATCCTTGAGTGAATTAGCCAAGGGCTTGCAAACTTATGAGCATGTAGAGACATTAAGGGTAGAATTTCCACAATTAAGTGATAATGTTTTATATCAGAAGGGAGTGTTTCCATATTCATACTTCAAAAACTTAAACACGTTGACGGAAGACTGTCTACCACCACAATTTGAATTCTATAATGATCTTACTCGTGAGCACTGTTCCGATAGTGAATATGAACACGCTAACAAGGCATGGATTGAATTTAATTGTAGCACATTTGGTGATTACATGCTGGCATATCTGAAGTTAGATGTTTTATTGTTGGCAGACATATTTGAAGTGTTTAGAGCATTGAGTCAACGTGAGGATGAAGTCGACCCTGTACATTTTGTCAGTCTCCCACATCTTAGCTTTACCTCAGCACTAAATTTCTCTTCCAATGATCCCCCACACTACATACAAGATGAAAATATGTACAATCTATTTGAACGAGGAATTAGAGGGGGTATGACTTTCACCAACATTCACCGAGCGCGTGCACGCATTGAAGAATTAGGAAATAATACACATGAAAGTCGACATTTGACCTACATAGATGTTAATAACCTTTACGGTTCTTCACTCAGTAGAAATCTACCCCACTCAAATTTCAAATGGTTGAATGAAAGTGAATTAGATAATTTTTTAAATGAAGAAAATGTTCAAAATATAGATGATGATGGTGAAATCGGCTACATTTTTGATTTAGATTTAGAGTATCCTGCAGCCATTCATGATGACACTGCCGATTTCCCATTAGCTCCAGAAATGCAGATGATTGATAAGAGAATGTTTTCACACTATATGAAAAATCTATATGAAAAAGTAAGACCAAATACACATTTTTCTTCTATCAAGAAACTTCTGCTCCATCAATTTGATAGGGAAAATTATGTAGTCCACTATTCAATTTTAAAATTTTACTTGACCATGGGCATGAGAATCAAGAAGATTCATAGTGGCATAAAATTCACACAAAAGCCTTGGTTAAAAACATACATTGATATGAACTCTCAAAAGAGGGCTCAATCAAGCACTGACTTCGAAAAGTCATTCTACAAATTGAAAAATAATTCTTTATATGGTAAAACAATGGAAAATGTAAGGAGAAGGAAAAAATTTAAACTAGTCAACAATGAGAAACAACTACTGAAATTGTCAAATCATCCTCTCTATGTTCAACACAAAATATTTGATGAAGATCTGGTTGGTATGGAAATGTACAAACCTTCAATAGTTTTAAATAAATTAATATATGTTGGTCAAGCAGTACTTGACTATAGTAAGTTGGAAATATATCAATTATATTACAATGATCTAAAAGGGTGTCCACTGATAAATAGAACGCGGCTTTGTGGAGGTGATACCGACAGTTTCTTCCTATGTTTATACACATCACCATCTGTCCGTCTGGAAGATATACTTCTATACTTCGGTGAAAAGTTTGACTCTTCAAACTATGATAGTCATCACCGACTATACTCAACTACAAACAAAGCTAGATTAGGTTGTTTTAAGGATGAGTGTGCTGGAAAGTTGCTTGAGGAAATGATCCTACTAAAACCGAAAATGTATTCAATGAAATATCTAGACTCTACGAATCATAGCATCAAACGTGCAAAAGGAATTCAGAGAGCAGCAGTTAAAAAATTGAAACATGATGACTATAGGAGTGTCTATTATAGTGAGAATGATACAACTGAAGATATGACAATTATAAATTCAAAAAATCACATAGTTAGCACAAAATCATTTAGGAAGCGAGGTCTTTCACTTTGGGAGGATAAGCGCTGTTGGCTGAATAAACATTTATCATTACCATATGGACACTACAGCCTAGGTCTTCCCCCACCGTCGAAGAGAAGGAGATGCCTTCCTGTCACAGGTGATGTAGAATAAGTCTAAATAAAAACAATATAATATTCCACTTGTAATAGATCTTGCGATTGCTGCATCTTCCGACATGTAGCAACACTTACTAATACATAAGTAGTCTTACTAAAATTGAAATTTCTACATCTTTCCGATATGTAGAAATGATTACTAATAAATAGGTAGTCCTAATGTGAATGAATATGTGAAGAATTTGTACTCAACATCATTCCGATATGTTGAGCTAATAAAATAACAAACTTTAGGCAAACATTAAACCTAAATTTGAAACATAGCTTTCGGAACATGCCTCATTACATTAGAACATGGAAACTTAGTGACGTTCAAAACGTTCACATAACAAATTCTAAAAGAATAGCATTTCGTCATTCAATAGCAAATAGTGATCGAAAACATCGTGGCGTTTGCATTAGTATTGACTCATTGCCTTCACTGAAAGACTTTGCGGATCTCATTGACAACCATAGGACTCGGATCAAGATTCCTCTCGATGACAAGGTATGGATAAAGTGTGATTCATCAGTCAAACTATACGTCTGTTCACCAAAACGTGAAGATGTTGAATATCGATTTTTTCGTTTCAGTGACGTCACATGGGAAACCTTTACAAGGGAGATACTACCACAGATAACGTCATTCATTAAAGATGGAGGACATCAAACGGTTGGAAGTTGTAAATCGGATGTTAACTACAAAAGCAAAGTCAAAACTCAATCTACAAGAGATCGAGAGGAATATACCCAACCGAAAACAATGGTTACTGATAAAACCCAAATTGAAGCCGACAACGAGCTTACATCTTGGAAGACCCTCAATGTTAACATGGAGGATTCAGAGGAAGGATAGATCTCTCACTATCCTATTCTTTCCAAATGGAACAATTCAATGTATTGGAAGGGTCATGGAGGGTGATCTCTCATATCTACACTTAACTTTTGAACATTTACTTGGTGATTCATTATCTGATTGGAAAGTGAAGACAATGACCGTGTTATGTGAATTACACTATCACTATGATTTCCGTAAAGTTACATCATCACATAATCTAACTTATGAAGTGGAGTTATTTCCAGCAGCTCAACTGACTAACTGGCATCCATATCATGTTCATGTGTTCCATAATGGAAAGATTGTGATAACCGGCATTAAAGACATAAGTGATGTGCCTCCCATCATATGTGATTTGAAAAAATGTTTCATGAAAACCAAATTGTAGATTTTGTATATATGTGAATAGATTTTGTATATATGTGAATAGATAATGAAATATGAATATGTTTTTGTTTTCCTTATAAACCCTTGTTTTGGAAAAAAGAGAGCAAGTTAATGATACAACATAAAACTTTATTTCAAAACTGTTTCAACATATTTAGTAAGAATTACATCATTTTTATCACAGTTTTTTGAAAATAGTTCTAAAGCACTTTTACAGTTATTTTTCAATGGTCTCTCGTTGACAAAATAGAGTACATAGCCGCCGCACATTAGAGATGTATTACTTTGAAGTGGGAACGATGTCACTTTCCTAACAGTCCAGGAGAACCTGTTCATCCATAATGCGATATCATGTAAACGAGGTTGATTAAGAGAGTCAAAATATTCGGCAACTTTATAACGATTGATGTATACAGCAATCCAATGTTTTCCGGGAAGATTGTTGGTATCCGTATTGATGATAAGCGAACAAGGATAGAAAGGAATTGAATCAGGTAAATTATCTCTAGAAAAGACATTGAGAAATATTGTCTTGGAGTAGGGATGAGCTTTCCTCATTTTCCTCAAGATTTCTATGTTGCTTAAGTTACTCATCTCTGATAGCTGACAGTTACGTCTCTCATTCTTGTTATCTCAACTTTGCTATCATAGATAGCATAAATGAGACAAGTAATTGTTTTCTTCAAAGGTGACTCAAATGATACCTCCAGTCGTAGATTTCCAGGCTTTGTAACTCCTACGCTTTCACCACCTAGATCTGCATCTGCTGTGAGGTTGTACATAATGAAGAAGTAGCCATTCTTGTACATATCCATTGTAATTCCATTTGAATCGTCTGTATTAAACATGTTGAGGGCGGTGAAAATAGAACCATATTCACGTGCGAATTTGCCATCTTTGAAATTAGGCTCATATGCTTTGCAAGATACAAATTTCCCATCCTGATAGAGTGCTAGTTTGCTACCATTAAAGTGTTGGAAATTGAATGGATTCTTTTCAAAAGCACCAATGAATGCCTCATTTTCCACAAATGTGATATACACCGCCTTTGGCATTGCAGTGGGAAAAAGATTTGGGTAGGCATGTGAGGATGATCCCGCACCAATTGTGAAGTTTGTCAACACACTGTGATTAACTGGATATATTGCATTGTTTTTCCTCAATCCTGTCGCATGCTCGTTGATGACTGACGGGTTCATTGTTACTCGCCTTACATTGAGCACGGCATTACTTATGTTGACTTGATAGTTTGTAGCTCTAAAAGCCATTAACGCGAACTCAGGATTCGCACGAATAAATTTTATTTGCATTTTAACCTGTGATAGCAGATATCTAGATTGACGAAGGAAATCAAGATAGACGGGTCCTTTCAAGTATAATTCCTTTGAATCCGCTGTTAAATCCATTCGTCTTTTCAACCCTGTATTTGAGACATCATCAAATTTCCCTTGCTGATCATCATACCACCCAGAAACTTGCAAGTGTGACTGTTTAGCTTGCTTTTGAAATTGAGTCATTGTATGTATATATGCTCCATATGGATATGCTCGATCCCCTCCTTCAATCTGTTTGTCATTCAATATTAGATACACATCTGAGAACAGATTGGCAATAGGAAAATTTGCTAATCCCACTTTATCCTTGGATGAATCGATATTTGTACCATCAGTCTTCTTAATTTGTATACACAACTCTAAATCAATGGATTGACAGTCAATATAATCTTGAGGATTGGCAGGTATATCAAACTGAATAGGCTGCTGGTTACCATCGATATTTGTTGTGGGGACTATGTCTACAATTGTTGAGGAGATGATGTCTGTCTGATGAGGGGGAGAATCGAAGAAACACAAAGCCGAATTGATACTCTGCATCGTATTAGCTCTACAAATATGTTGTCTTCCTTCGTTTTGACTTGTTTCCAGTCGCAGTGGAATTTCGTTTGCGCTTTCTTGCTTTCACACGACGTCTAGATTTAGAACGTGCTGCTCTAGTCGGCTTTTTACTTTTCCTGCGTCTTTGCTTAGTAACTCGACCGGATCCAACTTGTCTTGACTTCCTACGCTTCTTCCGATCTAATGCGTCTATGGCAGATTGCTGCGCGCGCATTTTCATAGATTCACCGATATCCTCACCTTGAAGCGCATCAGCTGCAACATTTGCACCAAAATCTAAAGCCCTGCTTCCAACACGCTTCATGATTGGTACGCCATACTTTTTGAGTGTTGGAAGAACCATACGTCTTAGTGCACCAAATATGCCTCCTCCAACTTGTCGTCTACCTCCAACAAACACGGGATAACCGCTCTGATATGATGGTCTACTGTAAATGCCTGTCATTATGACTATTGAATAACTATGGAAGTCACAATAGCGTAAAGCCTTATTCTCGTGACCTAATATGTAGGGTCAAAACAGTAACACCACCACAGAACGGTACTACTTCTCCTGCGTCATCATGAATTGATATGTCAATTCTATTGATGAAATTTCGGCTGATTGGTAGATACATTGTGTTGTGTTAAAAAATTTTCTCGATTGATTAGTTGCTTCCTTACGGATGAGAGAGGAAATGTGCGCAGAAGTGGGGCCTCAATGTCGCCAACCCTTGTATATTCAATAATGTTACAATAGACGTATAAGTTACTTATATCACGCTCTAGTGATGGGGCTGTATCGCCTATTGATGTGCCTTCATAAATAGTTAATTTTAAGAATCCCAATGTGGTCGTTAACACGCTATCCAGCTTGATAAGAGAGTTCTTCCCTACCTTTAGAATCATGCGTTTCTTATGTGGGTCATAAGAAAAGTGATATTCATCTGCATCAAGGTAATCTACACCAAACTCATTTAACTTTGTACACAATTCAGATGGCGTTTTCAAGCTTTCAATGTTCAAGTTAACTCTTTTTACAAGTTCACTGGAAGTAGACAATTCATCACCCAATATGTCTTCGCTGTATACGTAGGTGTCCCATGAAGCATTTGTTGATGCTTTGAGTTTAGAAGAGGACAATTGAACCTTGAATGTATCATTTAATTCTGTCAACCAAGGTGCGCTTTCAAGGCCCTTAAACATCCCAATCATTTCAGATCCGAATTCAATAACAGCGGACTCAGACTTTTCCAATGGTGTCTTTTTAGTAAAAACAATAAATTCTGCCTCCGTTTCAACAGTAAATAAAGTTACTTTCTCTTTCTTATATTCACAAGTCATTAACGTTTCTGGCACTGATCCTTGAAACTTTCTTGCAAAGTCTTCAACACTTCTAATGACCTCAAATTTATTTTTTACTCGGATGCTCCTTTTTTGTAATGCATACAATGGCACAATTCTACATTGAAAATCAGTGACTTTCCTCTCCGAATTCCACCCACGTCCATTGTACCAATACCTTGATGAGAAAGTTGTTCTGGAATACCCAAAAGTATGACTCAAATCCTTACCTAATACAAGAAGAACATGCTTCCCTTCCTTCATCAATTTTGTTGACCCCTTTATGACTGGTTTGTAGAATTTATTCAAAGTCAGCTTGAAGAGATCATTTATTCGTTCAAACATTCTACCGATTTCCTTTTCTGTATCTTGCAAGCTCATTGTGGGAACCTTAGAATCAAAAGTTGACGTTGCAAATGCCTTTTGAATTTTAATCATGTTTTGGACAGATGGTAAAGATGTTGAAAAAGGATGTAAAGTTAGATGATGAAAAGCCCATGTACCATGTAGACTATTTTGAAATATGCGAAAGCAATCATCCTTCTCTCGCACTTCTTTATGTAATTCAAAATAGTTGTTCTTTAGCAAACTGATATCGTTGTAATAAGTAATTTCAGTTAGAGCAACTTCATGGGGTCCATGAAGAGTAATTGGATTAGCGAATTCAACTGAGTAGAGAGATGGTTTGTTACTTGGGAATATCTTGGGGTTGCTATTGATTGGAAGAATGATATTGAAGTTAGTAGACATGTTAAACTCATATATGGAAGAAGTCACATGCTATATTAGCTTAAAAGTTACGAGTGTCTCCCATCTCCACATTTTGTAGATCCTGGTGCGTTATCCAGCTATTGAATGAATCAGGATATCCTTTCCATTTAACTAGATATTTCCTTTCATTGCCATGACCTTTCCTCCTAATTATTTTATCAATCATATACACCTCTTCACTTCTGTCTACTACTTGCAATTCATAAGAGTAAAATTTTCCTTCAATTGGATTGCCATGGTAATCTATTAATTTATACATGGTGGGTCTAAATTGTGTATTTACTTCATCCACAAAAAACTCTTCTTCAGTCCAATTAGGTAGATACCCCTTCTCAAATGTAGACTTAACCTTTGAAATCCGAACTCTATCACCAACATTAATTTTCTTTTCATTGGAAATGTTTTTCGCTTTCTTATCATACAATCGAAGCCATACATCCATCGCATTATCTGGGGTAACATCAACTGGTTTCATCTTAATGATTCGATGGTAGCTTTCATTGTAATTCTTAACAAATTTCTGCAGCTCACCTACCCAAACATGTGTATTTTTTGCAGTGAAATAGCGCCATATTTTTGTCTTCAGTTTTGCGATTGAACCTCTCAACCATGGCAGCTTTATAAGCACTTTTGACACTAAACAATTCCACATTATGACTTTTAAGGAGACTTCGAACATGAGAGTTTTCGAATTCCTTCCCTTGATCGGTCTGTATTCTTTGCGGAACACGCCCCTCATCGAAAATGCTCTGAAAAGCCGCTTCAACTTCTGGTCCTCGTTTAGATTTCAGCTCACGTGCCCAAGCATAGCGAGATAAAATATCTATTACGGTTAAGATGTATTTATAGCCATCATTGTACTGTGATATCTGTTGCATGTCAGCCAAGTCCGCTTGCCATTGACTATCTATATTGTTAACAACATATTTTCTTGTTGGAAACCGCTTTCTCGCATTTTTGTGAAGAGTGTAAGTCGGTTGACTCCTCAACCACTTCTTGACTTTCTCTATTCCCACACCTGCTGCACGAGCTAGAACCTCCGGACGACTGAAACTTGCGGGATGATTTAAGTCGTAATAAATCTTTCTGAGTTTCACTGCTGTACTCATCGTCTTTGTTCTGATTTGCACGCGTATTACTCGCACAGCAACTGCTAACACAATTGATATCAACCTCTATGCCCTCTTCTGCTTTACCTTCGAGCGCCGATTTCAAACAACAGCAAAATTTTTGTAACGACATGATATGAGAGAGGCAAGGCTTAATTCATATTTGCTTAATATTTACTATACTCCTTCGCAACACGCATTGAGCGCCTAGTAGCTCTTTTTGGTTGCAGATCATCGGGATCATGAAGCTCTCGCTTGACCGCCATCGTGGGTGTTTTACTCTTTGATCCATCTTGTAAGTGACCCTTATCCAATTCATTCACAGTCGGTCCTCCAATAATATTGTGAGGTACATTTTGATCAGATAAAATTTTCTGAAAATATGACCACCCTTGTGGTGCACCTAGTTTTCGCCTTACATCTCTGACAGCATATTGTAGAAGGTCATCTATGTGACTATTTCTAATAACATCACCAGTTGTTTCATCTATTATCTCCCCTCTCTCATTGAACTTCACATGTGGATCAATGAAGTCAAATAATCGCTCAGCGCGCACACGATATGGTCGAGGTGTTGACAAGGTTATAAATCGTCGCAACTTGTCACGAATCTGTCGCCTCTCGTCAATGTTTTCAGCTGCTAACTGCATTCGTCGATAGGGATCCTTAATCTTCTTAATTTCCATATCCTTTTGTGTTAGTTCCTTAAGTTGATTCGTAATAGGTTGATCTATATTTTTGACTTCCTGTGCACTTTGTAATGTAGTCAATTGTACATACTCCTCTTGAGGAATGACTACCATCTTTGAATACGACATGTTTGAAAATAATAAGGCAACAAAGTACATTGCTTAAAACTAACTGTGAACCGAGAAAACCGTCATTGGTTCAGCGGAATTAGGTATGATATTTGTTCGAAATCGAAGTCGTTCCGGATATTCCTGGGTTAGATCAATAAATAGATAACCATGTGGTTTCTTTGTTACATCTTCATATATTTTTGAAAGTACTTTAGGTTGCTGAGGTAATATCTGTCTGCTGAGATGATGTATCTGACTGCTATCTCTTGGATTTTTAAATATTGCCAAATAATGTGTATTCAAACTTCTAGTTCTTTGCGCTTTCCCTCCATCGAAGATGTTTTGGGTGATGTAGATAACAAAAGCTTCCCTATGATGTGCAGTTTGAATGAACATTTCAGTTACATCCTTTGAAGATTTGCTTTCTCGTAATAGATCATCTAATACTAGTAAGTTACCTGCTTTGATATCCTCAGTTGATGGCAACCCTTGCTTCACCTCATAACCTTTCTGGCGAAGTGCAGAATGTAGTTGTGGTTGAAATATTCCATAATACCATTTGACTCTCTTAATTTCCTTGTTAAACATTTCATTTCTATATTGTAGCAATTCAGTTACAAATGTAGTTTTACCGGACTGACTTGGTCCAGCGACACACATTGTGCGATCAGTGAACAGACGAAAATCTGTCATCTTATAATTCCATTAACATTAAACTCATCATCCCGCTAATTTTGCTTAGAACAACAAAACAGACACATCTTCCAGATCAAGTTTATTTACATTCAGAATAGAAACTTTCAAGTTACATTTAAAAATTAAAACATTTACAAATTAAAACATTTGTGTTTCCTCATCACAATTAGGATTATAGAAAGTTTTCAAGTCAGCATCTTGGCGCTTCAACTTCAATTTAGGATTCCCATCTTTAGATTTCCGCCCTCGCTTTTTGCTCTCTTCCTTCCCATCACTTGAAGCAGTCTTATCAATGTTAATTAAACATTTATCAATTGGTAGTGGTTCATAGACTAGTTGAAGAACCTTCATTTGTAAAGATGCGACTTTACCAGTCGAACCATGTGAACCAATATAAAGTCCGGTAACGTGCACTAAGCCCATATAGCGGCCCCGTTTGAGATCCTCACATTCCATCGCGTTTGTAAAGAGATCGAATGCTTGAAAATGATCCGATGGTTTTGAAAACAGTGTATCGAATTCCGGCAATTCCTTATAACCAACTCCTTCCTCTAATGCCTTTCTCCAATGAGTGGGAGCACTTTCAGGCAGCTCAACACATTCTTTCGCGAAAGAGTCAATAGTTTTAAGAATCACCTGTTGCCATTTTGAAAAAGTCACTCGCATTTGTCTCATATTGCTATACCCTGATGTAGACATACCATTACTGTGGAAGAATGGAACTTGAAGATAAAAGCCATCATCACCATAATTCAAGGTTTGAAAGTAGAACGTATTTCCAATCCCTTGCACCTTTCGTGTCGGACGAAGCTTCAAGAGATCTTGCTCAAAAGCTTCACCTTCCTCTCTGATTGTATACATTTTCTGAGTCATGTTTCAACAAGTACTAATTCGGAGCTTTCAACCAGCGCAAATGAATTGTCACTTGAAAGTGGTAAAATATCATTAAAGCGTCTTCCTTATATACACCTATATATGACTCATCAATCAAAGTGATGACGTGTCACTTTATGATTCGCTAACCTTATATGAACATTGCAGCAGTTGCTGCAATCCTTCCAAGCGGACTATTGATTACACCATTAATACTGTTTCCAATATCATTTAACATACTTAGAAACCCACCACCACCGCGCTGAATTAAGTTTCGCCTTTTCTTATCACTACTCCTTGGATTTGAAAACTTTTTTATGCTATTCAAAGAGCCAGCATTCAACAGAGGCTTGTAAATAGGTAGACATTTGTGTATTGCAAAAGCTAAATCACGAATGAAATCATCACTTGAATTTTGAATCAATTTACACTTCTTCTTATTATCATGTATCCTGTTTAACTTTCGCAACGCCTTTTTAAATTGACTTGAAGGTTTGAAGGACCGTTTCGATTGACGAGAAGATGCCTTCCGTTTTACAGACATTTTTATTCTAATATGGAAATAGATAATACAATTACAATTTTTGCTTAGTACTTACAACATTATACACAAAAGTTTACAAGCATTCACACAGAGTTTGTTGCTGGTACTTATAAAATTACATAAAACACTTAACAAGTTGTAGAGGGAAACTGATATACACTCACATTGGCTAGAGTCTGATTTGTAGCAGTTATGAGCTGCTCAATGTCTTTCATTAGATGTTTTGAAATTGGACAGCACATACAGCAGGGCTTTGAATGGAAAGTCTTTAAAATATTGGCATAGTATGCCCGCAAACTGATTACCTCAGAATGTCCTTGAGCAGCCACATTGATGCTTACTGATGGCGGTCCACTGAACAAGTCCAGTTTGCATTTGCCACCCTTCTCGTCATAGTAGCTGGAGGTGATAATGTCATGGAGACATGTGTTGAGTTTCCGTTGGATACTGCTGCACCAACAGCGAGAGTATTCCGGTACAATCTCCGTTTGAGCTAGTGGGCGAAATACTTCATTGAGCCAAAATCTTGCAACTCGTGTAAGAGCGTTGTTCACGACTCTCATCAACATTCTCTGCACCACAACGTCCTCTCCGCAGCGGAAATACTTCACTATTTCCTCCATCAGATCCACCAAATCCGCTTTATAGCCAGTTATATTCACGGCAGAATAAAATATATTGCCGGTGAAGAGTTGACTTCGGTAAATTATTGAAATGGGAATGTTGGTTGTGAACGACATGCTGATTGACATTGTATTAGCCTCAAATTATGCTTGAAATAGAACGGTACAATGTCCTCCTTATATAGAAAAGTCACACAAAGACACAATAGTGACCAATCACAGACCTGCATGATGACTCATCATGCACGATATACAGTGACTGTTGAAGATATTTCTTCATCACAAAGGGGACAAGATGAAGTTTCAAGGGGTACATAACATGTAGAACACATAACGCTATGAGAACATGGCAAAAAGAGAAGGGATCGTTCCTGTTTAAAACATTTAACGCAGTTCCGTTCACATAATAATTTAAATGTCTCTTCTTCTAATTTCCTTCTGAAGTCACTTTTATTGGGAGAACTTTTTATTAAAACACTGTCAGATGTCTCCTTCTTTCTATATCGTTCCAATTTGATCCTCCTAATTTCACTATCATTGCAGTGTAGCATGGAGAAATCCTCTATCCACCTACGATCCAAATTGTGATTCATGGCATGCTCATCTAGATCCATTAGTCGATCAACTAAATCACCAGCGTTGATATTTTCACTGAGATTTGTTACAGTTTCTATGGCTTTGAACGAATATCCAAGGTCTCTTGCGACAACCCACGACGTTGGGATACTAGTCATCATTATGTATGTCATCAAAAAACTAACTCATATTTATAGCATAGTTTGTCTACGTAAAAGGAAAATCAATGTGTCATCTTGATTACAATGGTTGCAATAGTCACAATAGTCGCAATTGAGCAAACCCATTCAAAATCAAACAACGAATGTCTATCGGTACGTACCCAAGTGCTCAGAACCAAACCACACAAGTTCGATCATAGACGTTCCGAAACACAGTGTACTCAACTGAGTGTACCAAACACATGTACCTATCCAGTAAAACAGATCTCATACAAGTTCCTATTCATAACACTGAATTATACATGTACCTATCCATGTTCCTATCGATAACTAAATTATACATGTACCTATCCATGTTCCTATCGATACCTAAATTATGCATGTACCTATCCATGTACCTATCCATGTACCTATTGATAACACTAAATTTTACATGTACCTATCCATGTACCTATCCGTCGCAAGTAGGGCACAGTTTTCACTACTGACATCCTCTGGAACTCTCGATAATCGAAATTTCCGTTGCATCGGACAAGTTAACACACTCCATCAGAGCGGACTCCTCCCCTCACCATAAGTGATCAGAACCCATCTGAATGCAGATGTTAACAACATCCATCAGCAAAAACCAGGGGCGGATAAATCGAACGGTTGTTAGTGAGACTCCGTTAGATAGCTAGAAGTGACTTAACGGAGTCTCACTAACAACCATCAGCATTTACCGTAAATCAAAAGCTCTTTTAGTGTGGCTGTTGAAATCCGACTGTTTGCCAACATTTTCTGTGCTAAATCGAAGGACAGTTTGCTAACGTTAGGTTTGCAACTACTCTTCGACGCAACTAGGTCAGGGTTGTTTCGGATATGACGCTATTGACGTCACGTTCTGACGCGCGCCAATCGCAATCGACAGTTGGCTAGCACTATACCACTACATTTCATTGTGAACGACGAAGGACAAGTGAGAGACTACAAGATGGAGAACACCAAGAGAAAGAGAAGTAGAAGTGCGGATTTCTCGGAGGAGGAGATCAAGGTGATAGTTGAGCAGTTCATTGCTAATCATGAGCTGCTCAGCTCAAAGTTCAGCACCACTTTAACCAACGCGAAAAAAATGGTGTACGTAGAGATAGCCACTAAAGTTAATGCCGTTGGAGGGAATTGCCGTACGATCGAGGCAATTAAAGACAAGTGGCAGCAACTGAAGGGGAAGGTGAAGGCAAAATTTGCGAAGATCGACTCTCAAAAGCTGAGAAGTGCCAGGACAACTGGAGGAGGAGCTCCCGACGAGCAGACAAGTTCCGCGGGAACGTCAAGGGCAACTCCGGATGAAGACACTCCTTCAGAGTTGGAGATGATGGTGCTCATCATCATACCACCGGAGCAACTTGATGGTAAGTCGCAAAAGCTTTCTCTGATGATTGACATACGAAACTAAAGGAATTGCACGAGTTGCACATTTTTAGGATGTAATGCTCAATGTGTGCTACAATGTGGCTAATATTTCTATATTTCAGGAATTCCTCGCGGTTTTTCCTCCAGTCAAGCTGGTGGAGAAAGTGAAGCAGCGGAAGAGGTTCGAGTCCCAGAGCAACGTCGGACGGAGAAGAAGGAAAGGAAAGAGGAGATGAGGAAGGAGGTGACATCGTCCGAGTACTACCGGCAAATGCTAGCTATTGAGGAAAGAAAAGTGAAAATGTATGAAAAGATGATGACTATCAAAACAAAATATTATGAAATGAAAATGAGAAAAATGAGTGATGAATGTACGTGTAAAAACTTTGGTGATGTAATGGAGGAAGCAGTACAATCCTCGTCAGACTGATTTCTTTGTACGTGTAATATAACTTTGTGGATAAATCAATATTTTCCTGTATTAATTCTCGTGATGTGCATCATTAGGAATAAGCTAAATAGAGCAAGGTAACCCAAGGTAGAGCAGAGGATCTTGATGAAGCAATTAAATCAGTGAAGGACAATCGATTGCCTATCAATCACACTCGGCGAGAGGTCGTTTTAGAGATACAAAAATGTGCAACCTAAAGTAATTGTATATTTTGATATTACTTACTTATAGGTATTGAAAAAGGACTATCTATAAAATCTTCTATGCCCTTCTTGTCAGAAAATTATACTCATAGTAAATAGGCCTACACGTAAGCTTAGTGAAGTTAATAGGCCCTACTAGTGTTGAATTTATTCAAGAATTATCACATTTCATAATAAATTGCAAATGATAACGAAATAGAATACATTTCCAAAAGAAGTACATGTACATGTATATTAATCAACACAGACACAATGATTAGCAGTTGAGGAACATTTGTTAGGTAAACACCCGCCTAACGATGTCATTACGAACTCTAGTACCATCTGTACTTTGAGACGTCTGAGAGTTTTCAACAGGCATGTATGACGACTCAATTATATCGGCGTAGACTGTTTCGTCGTCAAATCGCAGCTTTTTCTCTAAAGCAAAGTTATGGAGGGCTCCACAAGAGCCAATAATTTTAGAGGCATTCGGAGGCTGGAACATAATCGGTTTAGTTAAGCACCGGAACCTCATTTTCAGCACTCCGTTGCATCGCATAACTACACATCTCGCTTTCTTGTGAGCACTGTTGTACAGATGATGGATTGTTGAACGGAACAAGCAACCACTTCGAAAGCGCATATCCTGAATCCGCCAATATTATGGTATTTCCCATGGAAGTGGTTTCGAATTTGTCGAACACATCCGAATTCCGCAGAATGAACGAGTCGTGGCTGGAACCTGGCCAGCGAGCATCCATGTTAAAAATTTTCAAATCTGGATTGAAAAGTATTTGACAATTTATAGAGTGAAATGATTTGCGGTTAACGAACGCAGCTTCATTTGCGGGAGGGTGAGGTCCATTTATTTGTATATGAGTCCCATCTATGGCACCCAAAATCCCTGGAAAACCATTCGCAAGTAGTATAGGGCATGACATCCGGCGCATCGCTTCACTCGCACCGGATGTCACACCTCGCGAGATTTCAAAAATTTACGTAGTCTATAAATTTCAAAAATTTAGGTAGTCTCCAAATTTCGAAAATTTAGGTAGTCTAAAAATTTCACGTATTCGAAAATTTAGGCTGTCTAAAATTTAAGCAGTCCAAAAAATATCACGTGGTCGAAAATTTCACGTAGTCGAAAATTTAAGTAGACTAAAATTTAGGTAGTCTAAGAATTTCAGAAGATTGCATTCAAAATATTTATTAAAAAATGGATGAAACAAAAGTGGAAGAAACCTCAAAAATGGAAGGAACTTCGAGAATATATCCTTCGTTAATAAATGAACGTAGTTCTACTTAAATGGACATTGAAAAAATGAACATTGAAAAGATGAATAAATAAAACACAAAGATAGAGTACGTTATATGAAAGATAAGGAATCTTAATTATTATTAAGATTAGAGCATTATAAAAAATGAAGAAAGAGATGGTCTAAAGTTAAGAATGTAACACAAGGTATTGGAATATTTTTAACAATAAGTTTAGGTGCTTTAACAATTGTTATATCTTCAGGTGTTTTAGTAATTCCAGTAGTTGCTACTGCTTTAACAGGCACGGGTGTTTTTACAACTTCACTTGTTACAATGTTAGATAAATCTTTAATAACTAAGAAACGAAAATCATTAAAAACTTAACATTTACATATTAAAAAAGTCTATGACAAATAACATTACTACTTTCAAAGAGAGTGATGATAATGTTATTACGTTGGATGAAATTGAAAAATTTGATCAAATAGCTAATGAAGCTAATAAAATATCAATTCAATTACAGACACAAGTTAATGAGAAGAATAAACAGCTCGACAAAATTTCTAATGATAGTAAAATTTCTAATGAAGAAAATGATAATTTTTTTTAGAAGAACTAAAAACTTAAAGCGAAACTTTCAGCAAAACTTCATCAAACAAAACTTTAGACGCCAAAGCAATAAAAAAAATAATTTGTTCAGTAGAATGTTTTTGTTGCATTCCAATGTTACCACAAAAATCAAATATTATATTTTAAAAATGGATGAAATTAAAGCTGATAATCAAAAAAGAATCCAACAATTAGATGAGTTAATAAAGCAAAAAAATATTATGAAAGAAAATCATACTCAGCATAGAATGATAAAAGCTGGTATTCAATCTGATATGTTTGAAAAAATGCAGCAAACCGAGCAAGTAAAAACTGATTTTGAAAAAACAATGGAGACATTTAAAACTCTTGAAAAAGAAAGTACAAATAACAATAAAAAATTTAATATAACAGATCCAGAACACAAAACTATATTAGATGACTATGGATTACTAGAATCAAACATTAATAAGAAATTGCCAAAATCTATGCAATTTGAACATTCTATTTCATTTATAGATGGAAAAACAATACCTAGATTTTATCTCGGACGAAAAGAAATATTTCCACAACCTTTTCGAGGTTTAATTTTTTTCACCAGATAAATCTCCTTTTAATTTAGATAGAAATTTTGTTGATCTTTTAAGAGGAGCAGATTTAAATAATTATGCTGTAGAAGATCTCATAAAATATAAAGCTATGTTAGATAGAGTTGGTGCAGTAAAATCTCTTAGACGTTATAAACAATTAGAAAATTTATTATCAACGGGAGTTAAAGTAGGAAAAGGTTTATCTGAAAAACAGAAAACAGAAACAACCATATTTTTACCAGATGATCCACAAGAATTACTAAATAGATTAAATATTTTAATAACGGTAATAAAAGAAGGACATAATTCTAGTTTTAATGAAATTCATGCTATATTAAAAAGACTGTTAGAAAAGAAGATTCTAAATGAAGAGGATTATAAAAGTGTAGCTGAAATATGTTGTTTCTAATTTTTATCTATGATTTTTATTTATGATTTTTATCTATGATTTTTATCTACGATTTTTATCTATAATATTTATTCAAAAATTTAACTAAAAAATGTGTTCAGCAGATTTAGACAAAATTAATAATCATTTAGAAAATTTGACAGAGATTTTGGGTTCATCAAAATTTAGTACGACGTTAAAAATTATAACAACTACTTCATCACACACTTGTAATTTAGAACCCATTCTACATTTGGAACAAAATAAAAATTATCAAATTGCATTGACTAGTTTCTCCACATTTAACACTATTCAAAACGTTATCAAAGATGTGAATGACCAATTTAGATATTCTACTGATAAAGGTAAAACGCGGAAAATACTAACTTTTCTTCCTGGTTCTTGCGAAGTTGAATCAATATCAAATGAAAGTAAGAGACATTTTGGTATACCATCTAAAGATAAGAAGCAATTACATTTTGCAGTTGAACCGGCAGTTAATAAATTTCTTTTACTTTAGACGAAAATCATCAAGTTGATTTTAATCATGATAGATCATTGTCAAAACTATTGGGATTTAATAAACAAACCTATAGTCAAGGTTATCATTTAGGTGAGAAGATTCCAAAAATAACTGTAATAAATTCAATTGTTGTACATTGTGACATTATTGAAGGAGGATATATAAATGGTAAATTGTCAAATTTAATAGTCAGTTTTCCAGCTTTTACTGTACCCATTGGTTATAGATTAAATGTATTTCCACAAACATTAATATATTTCCCAATTACAAGAAAAACTATTAACAACATTAACATTAGAATCACTGATGAGAAAGGACAAGAAATAAATTTTTAAGGTGAAGAGATTATGATAGATCTTTAGATTATGATTTGATAGATTATGATAGATTTGATAGATCTTTAGAGAAGTTTAATTTTCTTCTTCTTCTTAAAAATAAAAATTTTTTATTAAAAAATGAGTGAAGTGCCCCCATTAAATAAAAAAAGCTTAAATTTAATCATCATCCAAATTTATCTAATAAAGTTTTGTTAGTTATTTGTGGAAGATCAGGTTGTGGAAAAACATATCTATTATTTAAAATTTTAACGACTCCAAATTTTTTGGATTATAACAATCTTATAATTTATACAACAACAGCAGAACAACCCGTCTATCAATTTTTAAAATATGGATTTGAAAATAATCTTAAAAAAACAGCAATTGCTTCATTACTCAAAGAATATGAAAAATCTGAATATGAAGAAGAAATAAGTTCGTGGTGTGAAGAAGCAGCAAAAAATAATCAGTTAGTAGAATCCAATAAAAAAAGCATATAAAAATGCAATTAATAGATGATGGTGGTAATATGCAAGATCCCAGTAGACTAGTTAAAACAATGAAACATTGTGTAATTTTTGATGATTGTGTTAATGATAGAAATCAGTCAGTTCAGAGAAATTATTTCACAAGAGGTAGACATAACAACTGTAGTGTTTTTTATTTAACACAAAGTATTATTCATTAGATGGAAGTGTTATTAGAAAGAATGCAAATATATTTATACTATTTGAAATAAATGCAAGAAACTTAAGTGATTTGTTAAGAGATTTATGCGTAAGAAATAAAGATGAATTTAAACAATCGTGTAACAATGCTTGGTCAAAAGATTATGGCTTCATTACAATTAATATTGATAAAAAAATTCATGATAGAGTTATCGAACAATTGTTCTCTGACTAGACTTCGCCTCGAGGGGCTTCGCCCCGACTGAAAGTCGATAGAAAACATTTTCGCGGTGTGATCGAACAATTTTTTCTTATAAATTTTTTATTAATAAAAATAAAAAAATATGTTGAATGCGTACAAGATAGAACATGTACCAGTTTAAAAAGATTATTGTCATCCTACAAATCCTGTAAATTCGAAGAAAGAAGTCAAATTTTATTACCATCGCAGATATATGTAATTTGTCAAACATTATAAAATAAAACACGGAATAAAAAGTTATGAAAAAACAAGGAATTTTCCACTTTGTTTAAGAAATTTTAGAGTACTTTTAGCATACAATAACTTATGGTGGTTAATTAATAAAGAACATTTAACAGTTTATGATTTCAAAACATTACAACAATTGAATATACCTTTATTTATTTCAGATTTCAAAATAAAATCATAATTTCATTTGAATAAAAAATCATAATTTCTTTTTGAATAAAAAAATAATAATTTTCTTTAGAAAATTTGAATTGTAAGATGAATAAAGGTACGAAACCCATTATTGATGAATTAATAAAAAAACAAATTGTAGAATTTGATGAAGAAATTGCTTCATTAAAGAAACAGAAATGGATTAAAGAAAAACAGAAACGTAGTATTAAACGTAGTGTTAAAAAACAGAACCGTAGAACAAAAGAAACATTAGAAACTGATATATTCTCCAATGATAGACTTGGTGACGATCTATTGAATCTGTTTAATCCGAACGAAGTTACGTATGAAAATGAACTTTTTACTAATGTAGTAAATGATATGCGGAAACTTCTATCAAATGGTAAAATTATTAATTTACTTGGAAAAGTTATTAAAGATCAGGAAAATATAATGCAAAATTTTTACGTAACCTTCTATAATAAAAAATCATTTGAAACATGGTTTTCCAATCTGGAAGAGAAATGAGATAGCCAGGAATGGATTTTTACAGGTGATATTAAATATGAAGATTTTGGAATGAAGCTAGTACAAAGATCAAATAGAGGTGCTGGTATTAACATGAAATATAGAATCAAAGAATATAACGGACAGTATTGTTATATTCCTTCTGAAGATTTTTGTTTTATTAAATGTTACAATGTTTTACGAGGTTTTAATGAAGAACAAGGAGAAATGATGAAAGAAATGTTTAACAATTTTTTATATAAAGAGAAAGCCACATCTAGAACAGGAGTAATGTCAAAATGCAAATGTTCTCAGTTCAATAAATTTTTTGGAGAAAGTGTTCAGTATTACAGTCCTTCGAATCGTCATTTAAGTCCTAGAGGAATTGAAACGTTTCATAATTATGTTTATTACAATTATTTTCACGAAGGTTCAACAATTGGACATTATTGTTTAATTAATAAATGTCATAAATTAAAAGCTATTAGGAAATTGAAAACAATTTCAAACCAATATATAAAACAGTTACTGATGAAAATCCAACAACGCGTCCATATAAAATCATAACAAAGAAAAAAATTGACTATAGTTCAACATATATTTGGGATCTCGAAACTTTTCTTGATCCTAACTGTTCAACAGCTCATCCTATTCCTTATGATGTAGGAGCTATCAATTTTAATAAATTTATATGTTGCTTACCAAAACAAAGATTGAAAGAATTAGAAACACGTCTGTTAAGTGATATGATTAAAATTAAACGATCAAAAGATGAAGATGAAATAAAAAAACTTAAAAAACAAATTAATGAGTATAATAATTTAACTGAATTAGAATTTGATAAACTTCAAAATTGTGTGAAAATATTTACGAGAACTGAGGATGATGAAGGTCCAATACATCAATTTTTAAAACTCTTGGAAAATTTAATTATTCGAAAGTAACTTTAATAGCTCACAATTCATCAGGTTTTGATTCTTATTTTCCGATAAAAGCTAATTTTAAATTATCTAAACCGCCTCTTAAAACTTCAAGAGGAATATTAACTGCTTCATTACAAAATCCTTATACAACTGAATGTGTTAGTAGACATATTCAAAAATCTTTTAGATTTAAAAACAATAATAATAATATGAAAAAATTCACCTCCAGGTAAATTAGCACTTCAAACTATTATAATGAAATGTACTTATCAACATGTAAAAACAAGTCTTTCTAAATGCTGTGAGAATTTTAAAATTGCTACCAATGTGTGTAAATTAAATTATGAAATTGGAGTGTAACACATGAAAATTATTAAGAAAAAGAAAATGAATGGAAACCATATTTAGTTAACAATATTCTTTCTTTAGCTTTTCGTATCTACAAATATAATAATGTTATGCGAGATTTAGTTGGTGAAGATATAACTACTAATTTAACATCCTCCGCTTTAACAATTAACGGTTGGATGAAAAGCGTACAAAATGACAATATAAATATTCATTCTCATATAGATCTATGGGCTGGAAATTATATTAGAAAATCTGTTAAGGGTGGAAGAGTTTCAGCAAATATAGGAAAATACATATCTCCATTTTGTAACATCTTGTTACCAATATTAAAACAGTATTTACCTGGAAGTAATTTAATAGATTTAATGAAACAGTATCGACATTTAGGAGGTAAAACTGAAATTTGTAAGAAAATTTCAAATCAACTACTTGAACAAAAAAATGAATTTCTAATGGCTTTTGATGCAACATCTTTATATCCATTAGCTATGTATGATGAAAATTCAGAATACCCTAAATCTGAATCAGCTAGAAAATTTCGTCACGAAGAAGAACGAGAAATAGTATATAAATTTAATACTCAAACATTTAGACCTATAACTGGAATATTTACAGTTGTGTTTCAATATCCGAATGATATGTTCTTTCAACCAGTTCCTATAAAAGATAAAGTTAAAAATCAAAGTAATAATTCTCATGTAAAAGTAATCAGGTTTAGAAATGGTATATGTTATGATGTATTAACTTCTGCAGACATACAAGAAATTGTTAGATGTGGTGGAAAAATCTTACATATTAATGATGAATAAGAGTGCGCTAGAGAAAACTCCCCAAGTTTAGGTCGATGCTTTCTTGAAAGTTAAGTAAAAAGTTAAACAGGTTAGACGGGCCTTCGGCGTCCAGCGCCTTCGAAACGGTCGATGGTCGTTACCATCGAGTTACCATCGATACTTTAGTAAAAATTATTGTTATCAGTTAAAAGAAAAACGTGTTCCTTATTATATTCTAAATGTTGAATATAATATTAGATATTGGTTCTTTGTTGGATTTTATGCAGCAGATGGGGACAAGAAATCTTTGTTAAAAAGGAAATATGCAACTATTCGTTTTACACAGAAAAATAAGGAAACCTTTAGTGGTTTATACAATTTGGCATCATCTCTAGGTATTACTTTACTAGTAAGCGAAAGAAAAGATAAACCATTATGCTTTAGTGCGTGTCAAGTTAGAAGAAGTATTACCAAAAATGATACCACTGTAAGATATTTAAATAATAAACCACAATATGTTTATGATATTGAAACAGAAGATGGCGCATTTAATTGTGGTTTTCCATTAATTGTAAAAAACACTGATTCAATATACATTTCTAATAAGCTCTTCAATAAATTAGATGCTGCTGGATATGTTGGGGGAGAATTGTGTCAAGGAAAAAATGATTATGGAAATGGTGGAATTATTTTTGCAATGTTCATTGCACCTAAAGTAAAATACTGTATTACTGTAGATGAACAAGGAAGACTTAGCGAAAAGAAAACATTTAAAGGATATTCACAAAATAAAGTAAAAGTAGAAGATTTTCTAAAATTATATTCGGGCAAAACATTATCGACTACAGTTAATAAAAGCTCTTTAGAAACTGGAATTAGTATTCCTGATAAAAATAATAATACTGAAGAAAAAAAATTTTCTGGTCAAATACGGTAAATATTCTTAAACGTCAAGCACCTGATGAAAATGAAATCATGTTGCCTTATAACGGAGAAGATATTCAAGTTGAAATATTTCAAACAATCTTCGCTGAGAGTAATTTATTTGATGATGATGATGATACGTGGGATTAATATTTTCTATTATATCTAAAAAAAGTTATTTTATGACTAAAAATTTTAATACATCTAAAAATTTATATCTAAAATTTATATCTAAAAAATTTATATCTAAAAATATAGTTAATTAATTATAGCACTCACACCGTTTATTATTGTGTTTTTATCTTCAATTGTTTGCTTTGCTTCAGCTAATGTAGATTTGGCATCAGATATTGTTGGTGTTGCTTTTTTCAAGGCATTTCTTTCATCATAAAATCCAGATTTTAAACATTTTAATGTATCATTATTTGTTAATCTGCTAGGTATTGCTATACCATATTTTGCATTTAAATGATTATTTTGAGCTACATGATTATTTTGAGCTAAATTATTTTTTCTAGCTGTATAAAGATTCTGTCCTTGTTGAGGTATAAACAAATTCTTTAATTGTTGCTTAGGTTGCATATTTTGTTGAGATTGTTCCATAAGTTGACCACATGGTGTATATTTCATATGTGAATATAATAACGCTTCATTTGTAAAACGCATATTACAAACTTGACAAATTTGAGTCATTTCCATTTTTTTATTTTTATGTGAGAAAAATTTATTTTTATTTTTATTTCCATGACAACTTTTATTGTTGAAAAATGATGCTACCAAATGTTGGTGAAGGTGCATATATCCCGAATAATCGTGTATCAGAAATAGAAAATTACATCATGAAAACTGGAGACGTTTCATCTGGTCCATTGCATCTTTCTATTCTTCCGCAACAAAATACAGAGTTAACAAATAAACAATATGTTGATGCACAAATCAATGACTTAAAAGAAAAATATATAAACGATGTTTTCGTTCCACTGATGAATGAATTAAAGTTGCTTAAACTTAATGACAAATCATTAAACGAAAAATTATTAAAACTTGATAAAAAGGATAGAGAGCTAGAAGCAGATATAGCAAAACTTTTTTAAAAAAATTTCAGAACAATCAAAAATTTCAATATTACTTTCTATAAAGTTAAAATCTGCAGTCATTAAAAATATGCAACAGATACAACTATTGAAAGAACAATTAGAAGATGAAATAGAAAACCTTCCTGAAAGAATTTAAAAAAATTTAGAGCAGTTACAAGCTACATTCCAAAAAAGTGTTGATGAATTGAGTTCTTAAATTACTCAACAGATGAAAAAGATGAATAGAATAATAAATGAAGTAAACTCACTCAATTAAAAAGTTGATAAAATGAAAACTCTTAAAATCAATTTAGAAAATGAATTAAGGAAAATTTTTAAAGGAAATAAAGAACAATTAGATGCTGTTAAAAATCAGATAGATGTTGTTAAAGTTCAATTGAATGCTCTTAAAACGGCGTTGAAGATGAATCAGCAGAAAATGCAAGTTAATAGAAAAGAAATTAAAATATATCACACGCTGCTTGACGCAATAGATAAAGTGCAACAGAAAATTAATGAAGTAATCACGCGGTTGTTGTCCATTCACACACGTAAATCTTAATCCTAAACGTAAATATTTTTCCCAAAAGTCAAATTTATTCATAAAAAATGCCTGTAATTTATAAACACAATCTTAAAAAATTTGCTTCAAATAAGACAATTGCCCATGAACCACGTATGAATCCTGTTTGTCATTATAAGAGTGTAGAAACAGAACAAGAAGAAGGAGATGGTGTAAACCGCGGAGCTGGAAAATTTTCTGGTATAGGAAGTATCGTTGATGTTATTAAAAATAATAAAGATTTGATTACATCTGCTACAAAAGGAGCAGCTGCTATAGGTAGTACAGCTAGTGCAATATCAAATGCTGTTAAGTCTCAAAACGAATTAAAACAACTAGAAACTATTCGTAATCTTAAGAATGATTCTGAACTAAAAAAATTAAAAAACTTTCAGAGGAAACAAAAAGCAAAATTGCTAACATAGCCGCAGCAGTTGAAGCCTTGAGGAGTGGTACTCCGACTGACAGTAAACAAGAGAAGAAATCAATTGAAGAAATAGGAGGTAATGGTTTAGCAAAATTCTAAAATATATTCGAAAAGGAAACCTAAGAAAATTTTTTTTCGGTGTGTGAGAAAAACAAAAAAGTCAAATTATTTTTTACAAAAATGTCTTCTCTTATCGAAAATAAATTTAGATTAGACGATCCTCCGTTCGTCAGTTATAATAAAAAAAATGACTATCTAAGAATTGCTATGAATCCCGGATCTTCCAGTAGAGTAAATACTGGAGGAGATTTAATCTTTGAAGTTGATAATCAGCAAAGTTATATATATCTACCTGGTTCCTTTTTACACTGTGAATATTCTTTATATAGTGATGCCAATTTTACAACACCATTACCAGAAACCGATAATATTGCATTAGAGAATAATTTCTTTCCAAGATTATTTACACAAATGCGTTTAGATGTTGCAACTCAAAATATAGAAACAATAAGTGATTCTCCAGGTGTAATTGATACAATGCTTAGATTTGTAACAATTGGTGAAAATAATAAAAAGTATGAAATCGAAGGTTGGTTTCCTGATACTAATGATGGTATAATTGTTGATGATTTAACTCACGCTGGAACAGATGCAGCAGGAATTGCGAAAGATGTAGAAAATATTGCAAATCATTTAAATGAAACAAACAATAGTGCATATAAAGAAAGACGTGAGTTTAACAAGAAAAATAAACAGACAGTAAATTGGTCATTGTCTCCATTATTCGGATACTTAGATTATGCCAAAATAGCATGTCAATTAAAATTTAAATTAATAATTCATCGCACAGCAAATAATGAATTAATCTTTTATGGTAAGACTGGAAAAAAAGCATATTTAAAAATTGATTAGAGGTTGAATCAACTATTGCAAAAAGATTAAATACTAACAAACCAATTACAGTAAATTTTCTAAAGCGTACTGCTAGTTCTGTAACTTTTTCTGAACAAAGATTTAACTGGCATTTTACTAGAACTTCGAATACTCCAAGATATTTATTACTAACTTTTCAAAAAAATAATTCTCCAAGTTTTGATAAGAACAACAATCTTTTTCATAT
The DNA here is from genome assembly GCA_907163375.1 of Prostheceraeus crozeri. NCBI lineage: Eukaryota > Metazoa > Platyhelminthes > Polycladida > Euryleptidae > Prostheceraeus > Prostheceraeus crozeri. The sequence continues at coordinate 313,710 of CAJQUW010009258.1, forward strand.
TAACACAATTCGAAGTTTACAAGTTGCTTTAAATCAAACCCAATATCCAATTGATCCATTAAGACTCGATGATACCAATAATCAATTTATGGAAGGATATGATGCTTATAGAAATCTTTGTATAGAATTTGGAGTTGAACCACAATTAACTCCTGGAGATTGGAGACATTTATATCCTGTTTTCTGTTTCGATTTAAGTGTACAATCTGAAGATATTATCAAGACTGGTTGTGATGTAACAATTAATATTGAAAAGAAAGATTCCACAACTTCATTGATGGCTTATGGTTTATTGCTAGAAGATGTAAAATATTCTATTGAAAATCTTGATGGAAAGATGGCTAGGATCGGCTAAAGCCTCTGATCAAGGTTCTATCGGTTAATAACCTGAGGACCTTTGGTCCGATCGGCCAAAGCCCAAGACTTCGCCGATAAGTTAATTAAAAATTTTGGTAACTTAAAATTTTTTCATTACTAGAATAGATTAAAAAATCCTTAGATTAACATTTTTTATTAAAATGTCGCAAGCGAAAAGTAATAATAAAACTGTTGAATTAAAACTACGTAACATTGTTGACAAAAATACATCTAAACTATTACGATTAACAAAAAGAAGTATTACATAAGTAAACCAATGATAGAGAATATTAAATTACAAGAAGAAAAGAATGGTGGAATTCTCCCATTAATTCCACTAATGATAGGTGGCATAGCAGCAGCAGGAAGTGTTGCAGGTGGGACAGCTGGTGTTGTCCAAGCAGTGAATAAAAATAAATCAGAGAAGGCAGCATTAGAAGAACAAAAACGCCATAATAGAGAGTTGGAGAAAGTTGCTAGGGGTGAAGGAATAGTAGATAATTTTATTAGTAAATTAGATTTAGTTGACGAAGGAAAACGAGTTCTCAAAAACATTCTACATAGTGTTGAAGATTAAATAGAAATAAAAGAAACTAAAGATGGTTCTGGACTATATCTAAGTCCTAGTATGATTAGATAAATACACTGTTATACTATTATAAATATATTGTTGTAATGTTATAAATATGTTTTATCTTTAAAATGTATTCTACAAATTCTACAAATTCTACAAATTGAACAAATTCCGGAAATTTAATTAAATTAAAAATTTCTAATTTAGATTTATTGATTATCTCTTAAAAGTACATTCTGGCCATCGGCTGCACTACGGAGGTGACATACAAAAAACATTAGAAAACTTTCCTGGATTTATTTGGAGAAGAAATTATTATTATTATTAAAAAATTATTCAAAAGAAAAACATCTTCCTGGTCATTCATATACCGGTCCAGGAACTCGATTAGATATAAGACTATATGAGAAAAATAATCCAAAACCAGGTGAAGAACCAATAAACAGAGTTGATGCAGCAGCTTGTAGACACCATTTAGCTTATCGAAATCATGACCTAAAATCTCGTCATGAAGCTGATAGGGAAATGATTGAAGAATTAGATAATATTCAAAATCCTACATTTAGAGAAAAAATTGAAAGAATGTTTGTCAAGAAAGCCTTACAAGCAAAAATATTGTTCGGTCAGGGTTTAGACAAAACTCATAACTCTGAAACCTACGCGTCCGAAATTCATAAAGAATATAGAAAACCGAAATATCTATTGAAGGTAAAAGTATTTAATAAAGATGATATTTGGAGTGATCTTATTCATATGCCGAATGAGTCTGATCGAACCTAAGGTTCTAAGACAAAGTCTGATTATAAATGCGCATTAACCGTCATAGATTTATACACTCGATACGCTTGGGTGAAGCCATTAAAGAATAAAAGTGGTTTATCAGTTAAATATGCGTTTGAAGAAATATTCAAGGAAAGTAATAGAAAGCAAAAAAATTGTTTGTTGACAAAGGATCTGAGTTTTACAATAGAAATGTCAAGCCATTATTTGAAACTGTTTATTCCATAGAAAATGCTGGGAAAGCTGTAGCAATGGAGAGGTTTAATAGAACGTTAAAAAGTAAATTATTTAAGAAATTTACAGAACAAGGAAATCAGAAATGGTTAAGAATATTATCGGGAATTGTAGAAGAATATAACAATAAGATTCATTCAAGTACTGAATAAACTCCAAAGAATGCTTCTAACGATCCAGATTTGATAAGAAAGAAGATATTTGAAAATAATAATGAGAATGAAAGTAATGCTAATTTGAAAAAACGGCAAGCGAAATTTAAAATTGGTGATAGTGTACGAATATTTGAGTATAAGAATAAATTTGAAAAAATGTTTTGTTGGTTATTGGACTAAAGAGATATTTGAAGTTTGTAAAATAAATCAAACTTATCCGATTACTTATGAAATTGAAGATTTAGATAATGAGGAAATGAAAGGTAGATTCTATGAAAATGAATTACAAAAGACTGAACTTTTATTATCATTGGAACTAACGTTTCGGGAATGAAATTCCCTTATTCAATTCTAACATAATATCTAGAAATGGTACTCCTTTTTTACAATTTGTATAAAACGTGAAGACATAATTGCCCACAATAAGTAGTTCCTGGTTTTTGAATTTGAAAAGTATTGTATGTTCCATTTCAAAGTATTTCTTTTACTTCATTTGTAGGGGGAAGTCCGTATGAGTCAAAATAATAGTTTTCTACATTATCAGTATTCTTTCTCCCCGCAGACCAATGTACTCCTTTTTGTTCTGATGTATGGAGATTTGTTGTGAAGTTCACTTCAGGTACATCTTTCATCAACTGCAATTCATCTCTCAGTAACAAGTAAAAAGTTTTTATTCCTAATTGATTAGCAATTTTCTTTAGGTCGAAATTTGTCGTGGTTTGTTTGCCGTATAATTTAAAGAACTCGGTTATGCTAGACATTTTATAATAGAAAAATTTCTCAAAAGAATTGGCGTGTAGCAGCTACTAAAATTGTGGCAGCTGATAGGGGTGAGGCAAATCACAGACAATAGCGCATAATACGGGTTGTGAAATTACATTCACACTATAAGAACAAAAGAACAAATACAATCTAAACGCAATAGACATATGAGAGAGAGAGAGAGGATAAATGAATGAATGAATGAATGAATGAACATTTCTCTTCATTTTGGTTTCCATAACAATAATTCATGCGACATTATTTTGAATGGAAAAATACACCGACTGTCGAACCATGTCGGCACTTTTATCGACAACTATGTCGGCGCTTTTATCGACAACCATGTCGGCACTTTTATCGACAGCCATGTCGACAAACTTCCTGACACATTTCCTGACATTTTTTCTGGCTCCCAGAGCAGTTTTGGTGTAAATTTCCATTAGCGTTCAAGGTCATTCTATTAAAAGCATACGGGAATTATTCTCATTGAAGACAAACAATTGTTTTAAAAAATGCATGTCATTGTGAATACAATATTCCTGTAACAGACAGCATCGAGAGAGAGAAAAAAGTCACGCTGCTCCGTAAAAGTTAAATTGAGTTGTCCAACCAAACAATGTCATGGCTTGATATACATATCATATAATACGGATCAACAAAGGCAATGAAAAGACATCAGATCACTCAGTCAATTAGCCGCATCACGAGAACAATTGTCAAGTGCGATTGTCAGTTATGTCGATGAGTAAGAAGAAAAAGAGATCTCATCACGAACAATTCCAATTCCTTGTGTTGCGTTTCCTTATCTTTCATATAACGTACTTTATCTTTGTGTTTTTCAATGTCCATCTTTTCAATGTTCATCTTTTCGATGTCCATTAAAGTAGAACTACGTTCATTTATTAACGAAGGATATATTCTCGAAGTTCTTTCCATTTTTGAGGTTTCTTCCACTTTTGTTTCATCCATTTTTTTAATAAATATTTTGAATGCAATCTTCTGACATATTGAGACTACCTAAATTTTTAGTCTACTTAAATTTTCGACTACGTGAAATTTTTAGACTGCCTAAATTTTAGACTGTCTAAATTTTCAAAATTTGGAGACTACCTAAATTTTTGAAATTTATAGACCACGGTAAATTTTTTGAAATCTCGGAAGGTGTGACATCCGGTGCGAGCGAAGCGATGCGCCGGATGTCATACCCTATACTACTTTCGCAAGTTCGTGAAATTTTGTCTTTGAGTTTAATACTTCCGCGTCATCTGGCCATTTGATGAAATGATCAATTTTTGAGCAGATCGCGTTGGAGACATCATGAATACAGTGACCTACAGATGCCGCGGAAATGCCATGTAAATCTCCTACCACCCTCAAAAACCTCCTTATTCGTAATATCGTAGAGCGCAACTCAGCTGAAGAGAAGGTTCTAGTGAAAAAGAACTGTAAATAGAAAAAATAGCGTTGTAGGCATAGGCAAATGCATGGTTTTACTTGCATACGTGTACATATTGAAAGTTTTATGAAAAAAATTCAACAATATCGTCAGAAATAGGTCTACTTGCTGTTTTAACAGCACTACTCATGTACACATGTGTGTGGGACTGATTATTCAAACCCACAGTCCACAACACACTCATCGTCGCGTAGGCCTTTCAAGAATTGGACCAACGATATCAACAATTTCTCTGAAGCTTGTTTTGTCAAAGCGAAATCTTTCCAAAAATTCCGAGTCCGTATACATATCCAAAGGATTTAAACGATCCCTATGTAAGCGTACATTTCGGTATGAATCGAAATGGATATATGCTTCTGCGCGCCACATTTCATGCAAATTGCACTATCTTTTGACAACTTTCCCGACAAACAGTGTCTTAAACATAGGTTCTCTCTATGTTATAACAGTGGCAGCATTTTGTCTTCATTGATTTTCTAAAAGTCCTTCGATTTACAGCAAATGTTTGTGCTAACTATCTCTCCTGCTAAAAGTCCGTCGATTTACAGACTTTGACCAGTCTCTCCTTCCGCGACATTGAATGGTCAATTCGTCAGCCAATCAGAGACTCCGCTTGTCTTCGCTAACGGAGAGCTAATTGTGCAAACCAAAAAATCTCTAAACAACCCCTTGTTTTACACACATCCAGTAACTGTTACTGTTAGTGACTGAATTAGCCGCTGTTCGATTTATCCGGCCCAGGGCTGCGGCCTCAAACTGGGACTCAGTGATTTTTGGCCGGACTCGGTCCTACTTCTACCAAAGCCCTGGTAAAATATATCTGATTACATTTTTCTTGAGTTCATTCATTTTTCTGCATCAATCAGACGTTCTTTGATTTACTTGCATGTAGCAATTGCTTCCGGGCGGTTTTTCTTCCAAAAAGTTTGTTTTGTCGAAGGAGGCGTTTCACTGTCTTCAAAGAATTCATGGAAATGTGTGGTTCGTTTGTAATCATTCTTGGATGCTTTCCTAGCGAGTCAAGTCGAAACCGAAAGTGAAGTAAATTTTTGGCTGAAGAACTGAAGGCACGATGGCTTTGACCAAAAATTGTGCAGCATTCAATGAATGCACTATTTTTCGATGAATTACTATCTTTTAATATTCTTATCAACCTCGATGAGACAATGACTGCTTACCAACAATCTGATACTTCAACTTATCTGGATTTTATCAGCTGTATCATCCTACCATTTAGTCCATTCAAAGGATTTTTTCAAGAATTGACTCCTATTATTTATATTTCATATTTCATATTCGTCGATGAGTGGTATGCTTGCTGATGTTCTACGTATATGTATATCTCATTTGTACGCTCTCTTCAAATATTTCAATGGAGAAATTTGAAGGAGGTGTTATGAACTATTTTTTGAATACATGTGAAAACGTTTTTCCTTTTGAAAGCGACTTCCTTTGATCAACAACTCAGTTGCTTGTTGGTTGCAATAAAACCATTCAGGAATGATGACATAAGAAGGCAATTCTGTGAGTCTCAATTCACCATCGAAAAAGTTTTTTTTGATGAGGGCGTTATGAGGATGATATTTTCTTTCGAAAGTCAGTGAATTTCATTTGTCTCTTATGTGCTAAACAGCAGGGTCTTCCAATTGATGGGTACCCACCATCTATCTGCATGTTCAATCATTTCACTTGACGTTTGTTTGGCACATGAATAAAGTACAGGTCGAAGCGTCGTGCAGTTGTGAAATACCAGCATCCGTGGAAAATTCCTCGAAATATTTTCAATTTTTAAAAAATTGGGTCAGCATGCTTAGTAACAGCTGATCTCCGTAGAGGTAAATCTAGATCCCTGCGCGGAAATTTTCCGCTCGTCAATTGGAAACGCTGTGGTCAAGTAGCTCACACATCATTTTGGACAGAAACTTTATATAGCTTCTTTTATATATTGCACATGTAGTTGCAGAGGCAGCAAGACCACACAGCTAATCTACTAGTAAGATTGTAGCATTGTACAGCTACTTCGCATAAAGCTTCATATTACCATTATCAGTTTTATATTACCATATGCATTGATCATAGCGGCGCTCAATTTTCGTTTATCACCGCAATCGCAAAGTTCGTTCATTGCATTTATCAACATCGCGGTCACTGCTCCCAGCGGAGGGTGAGCTTGCGAAAGTAAACGCGAATGCCGTCCTGTTGAAGTTCACGATTTTCAGAAACCACCCATTTCAAACCATGGAAAATTTTGACCCGAAATTGTTGGGAGCTACCGATGAAGTCACCCAATGAAAGAGAAGATCAGCGCGGTTCTATCCCCTTGGCGCGCAAAGCACATGATATAGGAATTGTTCAGTCACCAAGATTGAGAGGACATCATTGGAGCATATTTAAATTGTGCGTGCAAACCTCGTCACGCTGACTTCCGATAATGTAATGAATTTCACTTCACCGGTCGCGAAAACCCTAAAGGTGCCTAAAACGAAAGTTTGAACGTTTGTGGAACAGTACAAAATTAATTTTTAAAAAGAATTCTATCATCAATGGGTTAATTGCATGGCGTTCAACCATGTTCTGGTTGATTGTAAAGCGGGATTTTGAGTCGCAGTCGATTATAAGGTCTTTTGTTTCTTATCTTATAACTTTTTGACGATCGAAATTGAACGAGTAAGTATTTTACATGCACTAACCCGACTAACCTCAAAAATCATTCTGTCATCCTTACGATTGACATTCATATGTCCTGGGATTGACGTAATACTGGTGAAATGCCGTCTGATTGACGGTCATCAATCAAAGGAGATATTAAAGACGAACTCTGATTCCAGCTGCCACTCATGGAAACTTAATGCTTTCATTTCGAAATTCGCTGAATTTGGTATTTCTCCCCGCCTGACACGCATGTTTTTAGGTCAAGGGAAAGAAGCCGATACAGCTGTCATTCACAGAATGATTAATAGAGAGGTGCATCGTAGTCTGTCGGAGAGCAACGGCAATCATACAGTCAAGGCACAGAATCAGATTGTCTAAGCGTGCTACTTTATTAGAAGTGTAAGCTGTTTCAAAACGATGGCACATGCACGAACTTACTGAGTAGGTGAAAGAAATTCTTAACACCTTACTGAGAGAGGAAGATTAGTTGTTCATTGCTGGCGGATTGCTGTGAATTCCTTCAAAATGCTTCGATCACCACGATTCCTTCAGATTCGAAAAATTCAGATAATTGGGCACAAGTTTTCTCGATGAAGATAGTCATTCCGATCTTTATTAAAGAAGATAGCAGTAGCACGAAAAAAGCGCTCACAAACTTCTCTAGACTTGAAATTGTCTGTGTCTCTTTGCTGTGTGATCTACCTGTATCTTTGAAGTCACTTAACCTGTTGTCCGGCAGCCAGAAAGAGTTTCTGCAGGGAACGTGGTCGAAAATGAGACTTTTATAGAATGATGTACTCCCTATGCTCACTTCGAATCTGCACGTCCGCCGAGTTCTAGTTAGTCCTTCTTCTTGTAAAAAAGGATTAAAGAAGAACACATGTAAATCCAATGGGACGCAGATTGCAGTTTTTGGTTGAAATAAAATTTTTTATGCATTTTCTGATTAAGCAAAAAGTACTATGCCTAGACCCACAATTATTGACATGGAATGTCATTATCTACTGGAACATCTATTTATGAAGCTACGCACATTCAGATTTGGCAATCATTCAACTATCGCAGACAGTAACATGTTGGCCCCCTTTATCCACATTGAACCACATTACCGCACGCATTGCCGATCAGAAACATGAAAATATATCACAGGCACATGATAAGAAATGACCTGAAGACATACCATACCAAAAGTTATGGCTTTAGACTTAGTATTTTTCCGACAATCAGAGAAAGCATAGAAAATTATATTTTAGCCAAAAAAGTGCAATCTGCGTCCCATGTGTTTTTCTTTGATCGTGTCTGAGAGGAACTAACTAGAACTCGGCAGACGCGCATATTCGTAGATGGCGTTGGTTGCACATCATTCTATGAAGGTCTCATTTTAGGCCTCGTTCCTTGCAGAAACTCGTTCTGTCTGCGGGACTGCACAAGCGTGTTTAATGTTGAGCTGACTGTTGGATTCGCACAATTCAATGACTGTGGTATAATGTCAGCAGATAAAGCAATGTCATTAGCATTACATGGTACAATGCTTCTTTTCCAGACAAAGAGAACAAGAGACGGCCTATCTATTTCTATGATCAAAGGACTTGAAACATATGCATTTTGCGACGCAGATGAAGTAATGTTAAATTATATTGATGTTATTTTCAATATGATAATCTAGAAAAATGATGAATGGAAGCGGCATCAATTGATTGATGCATTGATACATTCGAAATGAAAAAGTAAGTCAAACATGACAATCTGAACATGTCGTATAATGGAACGTATCATAGCAGTAAAATTGAGATACTTCTTGAAGATCAATTCTACAATACGTGATCTTCAACATGATTTTCTACCTGGAAAATCAGTAAATACTGCTGATGGCATCGCGAATTATTCCAGTCACCAATGTACAAAGACTGAAGGCAACCTCTGAAACAAGCCCGGCAACTTACCGTATATACTCGCATATAAGCCGAGTTTAGAAGTATAAAATACAATGCTGAAATCAGGGGGTCGGCTTATATGCGTATAAAACAAAATGAACACAAGGACAGATACTAATGCCAATTTTCCAGCTACACGTTTTCATCGCTATCTGCCTTTTTATTTGGTTGTGTGTCACCAGTGGCGAGCCGTAACCAAGCTAGAGGTAATGATGAAGCCGACGTCATTGGTACACGGTTTGGTTTCTTAGAAATAAAAAAATTTCTTCTATTTCTTTTAGTATGTAACATAAAAGTAAGCATTTATCATCTTTACAGTAACAAATTTCTATGAACCAAAAATATAGTGTAAAATTAGATAAGTTGAGTACCGGCTTATATGCGGGTTTTTGCAAAAACTGGTAATTCTAAAGCAATTTTAGATGGTCGGCTTATATGCGAGATCGGCTTATATGCGAGTATATACGGTAATTTACTGAGCTTCTTGAACACTGCATTTAATTAAAACTTCATAAATTAAAACTGCTGAAGAAGACAAATTTGTATATGCAAGGCTGGAGGGATTCATCTTCATAAATTTTGCGTATTCCATGCAGAATGGGAAACGGAAAACAGTTTTCGGGCCCGTTCGACAATCCCCGGTGCATGTTTTTCATTTTTCCGCCCGGAACCGATCCGGGCCCGCGACCTGTTTTCTTTTGAAGTTAGTAACCATTTGAATACAGTCAAAAATTAAGTTTGAATAATCTGTATAAGCCTATCACAAGATTCACTAAGATATTTTCGTGTTAGTGTAAGAGCACTCACAGGCTCATAAACAACCACAATCTCAATGCAATTTTTGATGAACAAAGAACGTGAATGCATTCATAATCCGCAAAATGCAAACGCAAGCTGGCTATTTAAATCCTAATGATGACTCGCGCTCAAAAAGGAAATGCTCTCAAAGGAAATTTCCGTGTTATCAATAACGGATCGCCCCCGCCGCATGATTGGAGTTGCCCGTGCGGTCGACCGCAGCTTACATGGATTGCCCAAGTTCAAGACGGCCTCTCGCTGCCCAACCTTCTTGCCCGTGCCCAAGACCGCCGGACCTTTCGCGATCTGGTCGCCACGATCACTTGAGCTAGTCAAGCGCATCCAAATACAAGTGCAAGTACAAGACCTGCAATAGCTAATCCCGCCAATAAACTGCTGTGAAAATTATGTCATATCCTGTTTGTTCTGTGCACAGCGCGCTGGTCTTTAAATCCATCGATAGCATCATTATTAGGGATAAGATAGTGATGTGTGTCAGGCAAGTTCACATCCTAGCCAATAATGCCTAATAATAGACTCGATCAAACAAATTGAACTCGACTGTATCGCACTGCATAAGAAATGTCAAGTTTAAGAGAACATCTAGACCCTGGTCCGCCAGTTCATTTCAGAGTTTCAGAAAGTTTTCATGAACTCAACATTTCATGAAGTGTTTTACCTTCCGAAAATATGCGAGACATTTTTCATATCAAATTGATGCAAATGACATTTCACACATCATGGACCCTTATTTGTGCAATAGATATTACAACAGAACTTTGCTGTCGAAGATTCTAATCTACCTAAATAACAATCTCCTGCAAAATGAAGTTCTTCCACAGATCTCGATTATTTGCAGACCATCTCTCATACACAGAATGCAATATCGATGATATAATCGGTTACATTTCGAAATAATTGTCATTCAAGTCATTGTTGCCTGAAAACAGACAATTTGTACGCAGGTACATAGGTCTGACCACCCGCGCGCCACAATTGATGTTCTCTTAAGGTCGGTTATCATGAAAGCTGTGGAGAATTTTCATTTGAAAAGTTCAATAGGTGTTGGATTGAATGTCACAGAGTTCATTTCACTTGTCATTGATCTCCCCGACTGTTTAGCTTCACATTGGATCTTCTCACCTCTGATGTGGTCATCGCTGGTGTGAACGGCGCAGGCAGTCATCTCAGACAAATCGTTATCATTTCCAATGACCTTATCACAATGTCCAATCATTCAATTTCTTTCTATTCATGTGAAGTTCTCATCGAGTTGACACATTGCTGTCTGATTGGAAAACGAATGAGCAAAAATGAATCAAAGCACAGATTTAGAGAACAAATCATTAGGAAGAATGAATTGAAGCAATCAAAATTGTCAGAATTTCAATTCGAGTGCGTTCATGGAATTGGATTACTATAAATTGCATGGAATCGTATTAGTAGAAATTGCATTTCTATTCAAACAAGTTTATAAAGTAGAATGAAAAATACTGATTATAATGTTTTGTTAACAAGCTGTTTATGTCTTATTCCTTGCCAATTTTAAGTTGAGGACAATTCTTTCAACTCCTAGATCCTCATTCCCATGGTCCCTTTCATGAGGATTGATCAACGTGTTTAAACAAAGCCTTCGTGGTCATGCATTTTTGAGGTCATTATTGATAACCATTTTTAAATAACCATAAGCATTTTTGAGGTCATTATTATGATTGATCAAATGATGCTGAGATATCCATGGACTATTGTCAATGCGCAACAAAAGTAAATTATATCAATAATAATACATTCAAACTTTTATTAAACAGCATTTCGAATTTCACATTATTCTCCTCTCAAAATCATCTCATTTGAAACTACGAATTTGTGGTCTCCGTGGCACATTGCTCAAGTGCTTGGCCTAGCAATCTTCTTGTCCAGAGGTCGAGTACCGAAGGTGCCATTGGAAGTCGTCAGGAAGGGCATCCGGATTAGAAGATCACAACACTTCCGAATAAAGTCTGACTATGTCAGCACCGTCAAAGCCCCGGTATGGGGGAGTAGTGATGTCAGTCAGTCAGTCAGGAACGAATTATATTTGAGTGACATTTCACATGTTTACACGTCTCAAGGCCACTGTACAAAATTTCATCAAAATTATAATAATAAAAGTATGTAAGTAAAAAGCATTTAGTACAAAAATTACGTATAACAGGATTTTAAGAAATGCTGCTTAATTGATTTCTTAAAAATATGCGGTTCAGAAATGTTCGTTATATGCGGTGGTAATGAGTTCCATGTACGAGAGGCTTGCACACAAAATGAACGTCCCCCGATAGTTGGGCACTTTACCCGAGGAACAATTAGTGATTGTGTTGTTGAGGATCGAAGACCAGGGCGTCTTGAAGAAGTGTATTTGAAGTCGTGGGCCAGGTAAGAAGGAGCTTTTCTATGAAAACATGCATGTGTCAACGCAGCCAGCCTATAAAGCGGACGGATGTCCGCAGGAAGCCAACCCAGATCTCGAAGTAGAGGACTTACAGATGAAAAGCGTGAAGTTCCAAAAATCAAACGTGCACTAGCATGTAACACGGATTGAAACTTATTAGAGAGTTTACGTGGAATACCGGCCAGGATAGAATTACAAAAGTCGAGGAGAGGCAAGACCAGTGATTCTATTAGTTTGATAAGGAGAGGACGAGACAGAGAGCGGCCGATGGAACGTATCTGTCGCAAGACACCAAAACACAAGGATGCAACATGAGTCACAAGAGCACGAAAAGAGACCTCCGAGTCTATGATAACACCAAGACAGCGAACAGACGAAGATGGTTTCACCATATGATTTCCAACAGGAATGGAGTCATTAGGAAGGGATGAAGCACGACGGGAAGATGAACACCACATTATCTCGCATTTGCTTGCATTTAATAGTAGACGATTCGATGAGCACCACGCAATAACCTGATCTACACACTTAACCATGCGAGAGACCAAGTCACTTGAGTCGTCAGGATGACAGTGACCATACACCTGTACATCGTCGGCATACATTTGTAGGGACAGGTCAAACTGTGGTATGATTCTGGAGAGTTCGGATGTATAGAGAACAAACAGTAGCGGTCCAATCACGGAGCCCTGTGGAACACCAGCTATCACAGGACTGAAATCAGATAATGTAGAATTAAAAGCTACACGACTTGATCGTCCACGTATGAATGATTCAATCCACAGCAAGGCAGTACCAGTAAGGCCAAAATTTGATTGTAAACGGGCCAGAAGGATGTGATGATCGATTGTGTCAAATGCGGCTGACAGATCAAGGAAGGTAAGGAGACTTAAGCTACCGTTGTCTGCAGCAAGAAGAACGTTGGAGGTTATACGAAGAATGGCAGTCTCACACGAGTGATGCGGTCGATATGCAGACTGAGTCGCAGGAATTAAGTTGTTTGCATACAGGTATGAACGAAGTTGCGCGGATACCAGGCGCTCAAAAAGTTTGGAGACGACAGTAAGGTTAAAGATAGGACGGTAAGATGTCGCGGCATTCGGATCACTGCAGCCCTTCTTAACCACAGGGGTAATCATAATTCGCTTCCAACGGGACGGGAAAATACCTGAAGACAACGACGTATTGAACAGATGACTCAGAAAAGGCAGCAGAGATGGAATGAGTTCTTTCTAAAGAGTCGTAGGAATTACATCACTAGCTGATGATTTGTTGAGTAAGTTATGTACAGCATTTAGGATGTCTTCATCTGTAATTGTTTGGAAATACTCAAAACTTGAATCGTATACACTGTGAGAGAAGTGCGGAGGAGAGAAATCAGTCGTAGCATCTTGGATCCTTTGTATCTTCTGAGTGAATGTCTCATGAATATCTTTAGCACTGAGGAAAAATGGATGAGGTAGGCGACTTCGACCCATTAAGGACTTGAAAGAACGCCATAAACCCTGAGGGTTACCGACTTCAGATGTAACTTTTGAGTACCAGAAGGATTCACGTTTTTCTTTCAACAAGGAGCGATAATACCTCACAGCAGCTTTAAAAGCATCAAGATTAGAATAATGTTGAGGATCGGATGAGGAGTCAGTACTGTGAGGTCTTCGTAGGGAGCGTTCAAGTTGACGAACATGGCGTTTGGCGTCTCGACACTCAGTATCGTACCATGGATCAGATGGACGTTGCCGAATTCTTGCAGTGCGTAAGGGTATTTGTTGTTCAATTGCTGCAGTCAGAGTGTAGTCATATAGAGAAGCCAGTTCGTCCACATCAAGGCCCTGCCATTGGGATTGATCAGACAAGGACGAGGTAGCTAGGGTCTCATAGAGTAATTCTTTGTTGAGACGGCACCAAGGTCGATAGGAAATGCTCGTATAACGCGGTGGAGGACGACAGCCGGGATATGACCAGGAAATGAGGGAATGGTCGGAGAGGCCGACTTCTGTGACTTCAACTTTAAGTGGCAAGCAGTCATTTTGAGTGAAGAGAATGTCCAAGGATCCACCCAAGTTATGAGTAGGACAATTGATTCGCGAAAATAATCCATGAGAAGACATGAGGTCAAAAAATTCACGAGTATGAGGATTATCATGTCGTTCCAAGTGAATGTTTAAGTCTCCCACGACAATAAATGGATCGGAGAAGGTTGCTAGGGAACAGATGATGCGTGATAACTCGTTGAAGAAAGACGACGAAATCGGACCTGTACGATAAATCAGCAAAACAACAGCGCTGAAGCTGCCGCATGACAGCCGAACACAGATAAACTCCAACGTTTTTATTTCCAAATCAATTTGGATGATCTTATGATGGACAAAGGGCACAGAGACAACAGCTACTCCACCGTGATTGGTAGACATGGCATTCGTCGATCCACGATGACGAGGTCGATCGGCAACATTGTAACCAAGTTGACGGAGTCTCCTGATGCAAACGGAGTCTCCGTCATGCCACGTCTCCACAAGGAACATGGAAATGAAAAATCGATCACGTAAGATTTCCACAATGTCATCATCTTTGTGGAGGAGAGATCTAACATTTAAGGAGCCGAAGTTGAGTAGGTTAACATTCTCAGAAGAGCCGATGTGAAGATGGTGACGGTCCAAACGAGGTAGAGTACGGAGATGTCGTTGACGATGGTTACGGTCATGGCCACGCTTCACAATTAGAGTTGAGCGTCGGGAAATCCTGACTGGAATTCCGCAGCTGTAATTAGCATCATTGTTAGTCAGTGAGAGAGGAACATTAGCAGTCAGAGGCCGTGAATGGGAAGTTAATGAGTGACGTAGTTGATCCGTCGAAACAGAGGGAGAATCGTCAGGATCATTGCCAGTGAGGTGGTCTTTTCGGAAAGGGGAGTTGGGGAGTTCGCTCTCGCCCAGGCTTAGATAGTAGGCGGTGAAAGAATAATCGCCGGCGCACTTTCCTTCCCAAGGGAAGAGAGGACGAGCGGAGGCGAAGGAGTTCTTCACGCGAGTATCGCAGTGGGAGAGAGCCAAGGCAGCAATCAGCTCCAATACACGTCATAATGTGAAAGCATCAGATGAGGCGAAGGGATGGCATGATTCATGACTTAGCGAAGGTCACTGTCAGCGAACTGTAGAATATGTTCACAATAGGATAGAGACGTACATGTCTAAAGTAGAAGCAGCGAGAATGACGAAATCAGCGTGATGGCCATGACTCAGAGGTTGAAAACAGGCAGACAGGACAAAGAGAAGTAATGGGCGATGGTGACGATTAATGAAAGTCGATCAGCTAAAAAGTCCAGATCGGCCTTGAAATACGACGAAGGCTCAGGCGATAGAGCAGTAGAGAAGCAGAATATCTAAGAAGTTCGCAGGTATAAAAATCATGTGGCAAGGTGAACTAGCTGTACGTGTAGAAAGCGAAGTACGTAGTTGCCTGAACGAAGGAGCAGATGATGCGACCGTTCGCTACGGCGTCAGGCAGAGAGATGTTAAACCATTCACTAAGAAGCGTCTGAATTTGATATCATCAGTCAGCAAAAAACAGCCGAACATATTCTTGTAAGCTTAGTATATTAGACACGTCAGCATAGGGACTAACTTAGAAATGCGTTTCGAACAGAATTGCCATGTGTCTACATGCAGAGTTGGAAGTGGGTCAACGAAACTTGACCCATGACCTACCTGACCCACGACATATGTGACCCACGACCCACCTGACCCACCGACTTTTCACGAAAACATGACCCACGACCCACCTGACCCACCACATCTTTGACCCACTTGACACACCTGACCCATATGCTGCAAGGGTTACTGATGTGAGTGCAATTTCCTTTTCAGGTATCATCTTCAGTTTCATTTTCATTCAAGATTCTAGGTCTATCTGGGTAGAGGCCTCACAGCATCAAAATTGTTGTTAAGATTTGTTATGAAGATTCAAGTGTATCAGATCACTTGTCACATGATAAATAGACATGCGAACTCATCAAAATTATCTTATAATCAAAGTTCATGTACCACAAATGCCTAAGGTTCTAAAAAATTAAACGATTCTGTTTCGTGTTATAATTCTTGACTATCCTTTTTGGTGCTACCTATTTAACCCGTAGAGAGATGATTAGTTAAGTTGAGGGCCCTGCAGACTGAATTTCAAATTTTACATTTTTAATCAATTGAAGTTAAAAAATAAGATTGCAGTAGACCTAAATCATTTATTCATGCATTTATTATGCTAGATACTACATGTGTGAAAGCTATTACAGAACAATCGCCAAGCTAATATTTTGTTGCTTCAGATGGATTTCGATTCAAATTTCATTAACTTCCGCTAATGTTAGATTTAAATAGAAAGTTGCATACTTGATGTAAAAGTGACATTCATCTAAAAGCAAATGGAATAAGCATGCGTAACGCGTGAGTAGAAAATTGCACGAGGTTAAGATTATAATTCAAGAATTAGATTACAATGCACATATAGATGAGCTGATATATTTGAGTGGCGCTACATGTACGAGTACGTTGTGATAACAATCACTAACGACATCATGTAAATATTCCTATTTTTATTGATGCCAAATCAAATATCAAAACGAAACTTTTTATTGATACGAAGTGTCAAAAAATATCTCCTCACAGAGCTCTGCCGTAATAAGTCTGTGTGAAAGGGATAAGTCTATATCAATGACCATTAATTGAAACAATGTCTGTCGTTGATGAATTTGTACACCGCAAACACAACTATTCTCGAAATCATAATTTATTGAAAGTTAAGATAAGTCAAAGGAAAAAAGTTAGCACCCGAACGTTTTCGCCGGCTCTTCTCAAGGGTGACACAGGTTAACTCACAATAATACACTAATGCAATCGACACTGACACAGCGAAATGACAACAACTCAAAAGGACGGAGTGACGGACAGATCTAACATAGAAATCTACCAAGGCAAAGCAAGAGAGAAAATGAATTGTTTCTGGATACACAAAGCAGATTTGTACAATTTTGTCAGTAACGCCTCCAAAATGCTTAGAAGAAAAACAGAGTCAGAATGAGCCAGTACAGAAAAATGACTGACTGGAGGAACAGACTTGTCAAAAAGGTTGCAGGACATAACATGCCTGGTAACAGCGCTCGCTATCTGGCAAAGACTTTGAGCGAGGACGAAAACCACAAGAGTATATCCATGCTGGTAGATACTCAGACACTCTGGCAGACAAAGCACGTTGAGTGCGGCCCACGTAGCTGCATCCACAACCACAAGAAAACTTATACACAACACGGGCCTTACACTCGAAGGGCAACTCATCCTTCAGAGAACGAACAGAAATAGATCTCGTACTATGTATTACAACAGGATCGATGGCAGGACAAACACTTTTAGTGACACGACTTAATTTCTTATAAAAAAACTGTGGAAAACCTATCATGCAGAAAAGGAACACGAATGTAAACAGGCTTACATTTGGGACCAAAAATTCGTAGTTCCTTTTTTTCAGTAGAGTACTTCAGTATGAACTGCTCAGGATAGCCGTTGGCTTTCAAAGTATCAAATAAAAAACGATACTCGGCCTCCCAAGAACAATCAGAACATATTCGACGGGCTCTATCAAATAAACATCGAACCAATCCTCTCTTATAGGACATCGGAACATGACTCAAAAAATGTAAATATAAGCCGCTCCAAGCCGCCTTGCGATAAGTGGAGGTCACAGTGTTCCCTTTACAGTCTCTAGACACTAAAACATCCAGAAAAGCAAGACTATCATCGGATTCTGCTTCACAAGTAAATGACAAGCTTCCATGGAGTGAGTTTAAAATGTCCAGGAAGTTTCTCAACTTTTTCTCATCAGAAAAAACTGCAAAAATGTCATCGACATAGTGGTAGTATAACAGTGGAGCATCTGATGACTGGAAAGAATTACACAAATTATAGGTTTCCAAAAAACCTAGAAAAATATTGGCCAAAACCGGACCAAGTGGGCTACCCATAGCAACTCCGTCTCGTTGAATAAAATACTTGGAGTCAAAAATGAACTGTATGTCTTCAGTACACAAAAGTAAACACTCCTTCAGTTCAACAAAGGGAATAGGGAGACGCAAATCATTATCAGTAATAATACGTTCAATCATGGTTATTGTTTCGAAAAGTGGCACATTCGTGAACAGAGACTTTATATCAAAAGAACACATGCGTTTATTCACAAGAGGAAAATTCTTAATCTCATCAACAAAAGCGAATGAATCAATAACACAATGATTGCTCACACATTGTTGAACCGGAGTGAGAACTTCAACACTTCAGAACTTCAACCGGAGTGTGAACCGGAGACCCAGTCTGCAGCTACGTGGGCCGCACTCAACGTGCTTTGTCTGCCAGAGTGTCTGAGTATCTACCAGCATGGATATACTCTTGTGGTTTTCGTCCTCGCTCAAAGTCTTTGCCAGATAGCGAGCGCTGTTACCAGGCATGTTATGTCCTGCAACCTTTTTGACAAGTCTGTTCCTCCAGTCAGTCATTTTTCTGTACTGGCTCATTCTGACTCTGTTTTTCTTCTAAGCATTTTGGAGGCGTTACTGACAAAATTGTACAAATCTGCTTTGTGTATCCAGAAACAATTCATTTTCTCTCTTGCTTTGCCTTGGTAGATTTCTATGTTAGATCTGTCCGTCACTCCGTCCTTTTGAGTTGTTGTCATTTCGCTGTGTCAGTGTCGATTGCATTAGTGTATTATTGTGAGTTAACCTGTGTCACCCTTGAGAAGAGCCGGTGAAAACGTTCGGGTGCTAACTTTTTTCCTTTGACTTATCTTAACTTTCAATAAATTATGATTTCGAGAATAGTTGTGTTTGCGGTGTACAAATTCATCAACGACAGACATTGCTTCAATTATTTGAAAAGTCGTTTGCCTCAATCTGAAGTCAATGACCATTGTTTGAATTATCGTATTTCAGATTATTATGTATCGAATGAGCAATATGCATTGAACATGTGTGATGCGAAAGTGGATTGAACGGTTAAATACTTTAGATATGAAGCATGTATACAAGTGGGTACATTATCAAGATATTTTGATCAATTACATATTTCGAAAATATTTAGGCTCTGATCAGTTTACCCGAGATTTACCATTCTAATCTCTACCAGAGGATTTTTTTACGGAAGACCAATAAAATCAAACGAAACAAACAAAACGAAGGTCGGCTGGCATTGCAAAAAAATTTTCAAGATGAATAAAACCTCTGAATACCTGACTTCTTCAGTAACTGTCTCTGGAATCAAGGCCACACATCATTGGGTATCGTCAGACATAGCAAAACAGAATCGAGCATACACAATTGTGCTCAAATAACTTCTCTCCACCAATTAACAACAACCAACATCTCTCAGCAGACAGCAGCAATTGCTTTCGGGCCTTTGATTTGTGTGAATTCCGCCCCTTTCGAAACTGTATGAGGTTTGTGAAAGTCAATAGTGTTGCATATTTTGACTGTGTGCATCTATCACCCCTTTCAGTGACACTGACTCAATCATTTTCATGAATGATAAGAATACGAATAAATGAAGTTTACTGCATTTGAGATTGTCAAATCCATGGAGTAGGGATATTTAGGTAGAGTGTAGACTCAAATAAGTATCTGTATACAGTGAAAATTTTTATATCAAAAGATTCAGCTTTTTGCGGAGATTACGTTCCCGTGGTCCAAAAAATTATTTGAGCACCTTCGAAAAAAGTCAAAATTTGTCAATTTATATACTACCGAGATGACTCTCCTATATAAGTAGTATGAAATAAGTTTGATATCAAAAGGAATGAATATTTGATAATAAGCATCCTAACTTAGCGGAAATCAAGCTGATTATCAAGGGAATTTCAATAATTCTATTATAATGAAAGTCTTCATGAAAAAGTCACGATGTTATTCGTGCTTTCTTGGCTGAACTTTTACGTTTTTGATTCAATTTTCACCGGCATGATTTTATGATTCGATCACTACATTGATGTTTCAGTTCTGGAATCTGAATAGTGATGTGGAGCCATTTACATCTTTCAAAGTTAATTGAAATCATTGTCTTTGATTGTGTGATTTTTCTGTGAGTGGCAGGTTGCCAGTGATGATCACGCTAAAGAAGATACTCTTGAGGTTGAGCATGAAAGTACTAGGAACCCATCGAATTTCTCATTCAACAAACATTAAATTTCCAAGGCTGTCATGAGAATCTGTGAAATATCATCATTCCTTCTGCATTACAATCATGATCATTCAATTCCGTTGTAATTTCTGCAAAGCTGCAAAGATCTGCAAATCTCACATTTGGTGACATATACCACCTGTATCTCCCTTCAGTTCGTTTAACAAAATCGAAAGTGTATACACATTGGGGATTTAATAAATGCGGAGTTACCACTCTACCTAATATATCTACTCTATGGTCAAATCTATCATGGGTCAAACTGGTTGGAAGTGGGTCAACGAAGTCTGACCCACGACCCACCTGACCCACCAACTTTTCGGAAAAACATGACCCATGACCCACGTGACCCACTTGACCCACGACCAACTTCCAACTCTGTCTACATGACATAGGATGCATGTCTAGATATTCCTCCTTTTCACCCTCATTATATATTGAAAACAACAAAATTGCAGTTAAGAATGAATACTATGTTGCAACCTCTCAAAGTCATAATATGCTCATAAGCTGACAATGAAAAAGAAGGTTAACAATACCAGGAAAGCAATAACAGTCATCAAAAACAACTATTCAAATACTTTTAAGAAGAGAGATTTGCCAATAAGCCCTAGGAATGGCAACTCAGTTGTACATAGCCTTCTGAAAATATGTGCAAACTGTAGTAATGACATCAATCATTGCTTTTCGGTCAAATACACAGGACGTAGCGAATTTGAAACTCGTATAGTAGAAGCTCTTAACAAATGATAAGAGTCCTGAATTAAATCAAACTCTAATGGCAAATCTCTTCAAAGTATTTGAAAAGTTGTCTTTGATCATTGTTGTTGTTTTCCTGGTATTGTTAATCGTTGTTGTTGTCATTGTCAGTTTATGAACTTTTTATTCTTATTTATTGGTTGCAGCCTTGGAAATACACTTCCATCTTCTTGTTGCAACTTTTCAAAATCTCATTCGAAAAGTAGATGAGCATGTCTTTGTGCGTCAGAACGGCTTTGATATGGGAAGGGAGTTCCAGTGTCCGCAGCAAACCTGGCATTAACTTCAAGAAAATATGAAAATGTGCGATCTAACATTTACATGTAGTACATTTTAGAAAATGCGGGGGGAGGGGGAAGATACGAATGTTCTTCTACTGCCGAAATCACTACTAAAATTTTAACTGCCCAGGGCTTCAACCAGAATCTAAGATTGTCTGCCGATTACGTCGTGAAAACATGCAGCAGATTTTTCTCAGACTGCTGACTAATCTATATCAAAGCTCCATGATCAGATTGTTCAAATCAAGAGAAGAAGGATATGTTGCACAGCATCGCATTCGAATTCTGTCCGTCGATCAAGGGGTTGCTACAGAAACTCACTGTAACATGTGCAATGGAAAGACACAGCTGGTGCATCTTTATTATATTTTGCTGAAATTAGCTGACAAATGAAGCGCTAATGCTACACAAACACGCATCAATGTTAATGAGCGAGTGAAAATCTGCTGAATTTCTTTAGACTTGATGTTACGAAAATTATCCTTTAAAATGCCAAAACAAACTTGATAAGGGCTCTTGGTGCACTTTCTCTTGTATCCAAATTTGATTGTGGATGAAGCACATTGTGTCTGTTCACGAAAAAATAACCATCCTTTAAATTTATTGTAAAAATTGAAACTCAAGAAAAAACGAAAGACTTCAGAGATAAGAATTCAGAAAATGGAACTCAAGCTGCAGGTTGACGAAAGTTTGATTCATAGAATTGAACAGATAGAAAGAAACAATTTTTCACGATCACCAAGCAAAGAAGTCTTCATCATAGGTATAGCATTCAATTAAAACGGCAGTGTATCATTTCCCATTAACCTAAGATTAGATCGCCTTTGAACTTGCTCATTTTATGACTAACTCACTAATATGATGACTAAATAGCATCAATATGGTTTAACACACGCAACACATTTCCAATTACTTTCGATCTCTCAGTGCTGCAATGAAGAATTGTGACGCGGCTGAAGTGGCAATGAAGAACTGGGAGGGACGGTTGAGAATGATGAAATGATGAATTGCGGAAAGGTTGACAATTTACTATGAAAAACTAAGGCACAGCTGAGAGTGAAGCAATGAAGAACTGTGGCACGGCTGGGAGTGAATCAATGAAGAAGTGCGGTACGGCTGAGAGCGAAGCAATGAACTGCGGCACGGCTGGGAGTCATCCAAAGAACTGTGGCACAACTGGGAGTGATGCAGTCGAAAATTGTGGCACAGCTGGCAGTGAAGCAATGAAGACCTGCGGCACGGCTGGGAGTAACGCAATGAAGATTTGCGTCACGACTGGGAGTGATGCCAAGAAGAACTGCGGTTTGGCTGTGAGCACAGCAATGAATAACTTCGGCACTGGTGGGAGCGCAGCAATGAAGAACTGCGGCACGGCTGGGAGTGATGCACTGAATGAGCGAGCGTCAGCGTAGGAGACAAAGCTGTATCATTGCACCTAGACCAGCAGAACACCGTAGCTGCATTGTTTACTACTTCAGATACCAGAAGTTGGTCTTGCTGCAATAACAGAAAGCAATCTACTATCGCATCACTACCAGCCGTCCCGTAGTTCTTCACTACATCACTTCCAGCCATGCCGCAGCTCTTCATTGCATCGCTCCCAGCCGCGCCACAATTCTATATTGCATCATTCCCAGTCGCACCGCAGTTCTTCGTCGCATTACTCCCAGCCGTCCTGTTTTATTTTATTGCATCACTTCAAGCCACTCCATAGTTCTTCGGTACATCACAGCAAGCCATGCCGCAGTTCTTCATTGCATCGCTCCCAACCCGCGTCACAATTTTTTGTTGCATCACTCCCATCAGTGCCACAGTTCTTCAGTGAATCACTCCCAGCCGTGCTGCAAGTATTCATTGCATCACTCTCAAATGTCCCGTAGTTTTCAATTACAGGACTCCAAGCCGTCCCGTAGTTCTCGTTGCATTGCTCTCAGCCGTGCCACAGTTCTTAATTGCATCACTCCCAGCCCAGACATGCCGAAGTTCTTCATTGCATCGCTCCCAGGCGTGCCTCAATTCTTCAGTGCATCACTACCGACCGCGCCACAATTCTACAACTCATCACTCCCAGCCGTGCCTTCCCGCTTTCATTGCATCACTCCCAGCCGCACCGCACTTCTTCGATGCATCATTCCCAGCCATGCCAGAGTTCTTCATTGCATCACTGCCAGCCGTGCAGAAAATTCTTCATTGCCTCGCTCCCAGCTGTGTCGCAAGTCTTCATTGCATCTCTACCAGCCGCACCGCACTTATTCATTGCCTCGCTCCCAGCCATGCTCAGTTCTTAAGCTCATCACTCATAGTCGTACCACATTTTTCGACTGCATCACTCCCAGCCGTGCCGCAGGTCTTCATTGCATTGCTCTCAGCCGTGCCGCACTTCTTCATTGCATCACTCTCAGCCATACCGCAGTTCTTCATTGCATCACTCCCAGATGTGCCGCAGTTCTCCATTGCGCATTGATTACATGAGTTCATGATAAATATTTCCTCTTCAGTAGTATTCTTTAGTAGTTTATGGTAGAGATGATTGCCGAGATAAAGCACACTTTCATTCAGTCAATATTACATTCTATTTGATAAAATTTGCAAGTCTGTTCCCGGTATCAAATTGCAGTCCAATTGTTCAATGTTTATAGAAAGAGTTCAATGATTGCTGCCTTGGATACCTAGTACATTGATCCTAATGAAGCTTGGGCATGGAGATTCTGAAGTTACACCTATGGGTGTGGATGGATATGGGTGTTGAAGCCATCTCCACAGCTCCTATAGCGTCTCTATATGATTTTTGTGGAGATTATCTAGACTTTTCACATTCATTGGAAGCGATGAACTGACATTCTAGCACACACTAAAAGTCGATTCTGAATAATCACACAGCTGCCACTTCAATTCAATGAGATATCTATGCTGATTATTTTTACACCAATAACACATTTTCGCGAGCTTGCTTTATTAAAAAAATTTGCACTATAAATTGCTTAGATAAAATCTTTTTGAACGTGTGATATAATTACGCTTGGTGATAATGCGGTTATTCATAAGAAACCTATATCTAAAACTTCTTATGATATAAAAGGGCTAACCAAGTAGCTAGGGTCTTCATAAAAAATGTATTTTATATTTCACGACCAAAATAATGTATGTCATTCGATTTAGATGCAACCCTAATCCAAGTAAACTTAATCAACTTTATGATTACTTTATTTAATGTTCGACTATACAGTTTGTCTCAGCAACTGCAACATTGAAGATGAGAGGCATTACAGTGCATTACATTACCTGCTCGAAGTTTTTTTACCATGAATCAATAAGACCGACTGCTGTTACTTAACAACGTTAGCATTTGATTTTTTCATTGTCATGCGAGCAGGAGGCTTTACTTTTTTTCTACTATTGCCAATTTCACTATAATTTTTTCTATACGTGTTTAATTCCATTTATGGATTGCATTAAACCAGTGGTTTACCGATTCCGCTCGATTGATCATGCGATGCTATCAATCGCATGGAATCTTGAATGACCAGGATTCACGCGATTTTTTTTTGCTAAGTTACCTCAATGAAATTTGCTTGATGAGGAAAAATGATGAGGTTATTGCATGAAAGGTGCTGTTCTCAAATTAACTTAGATATATACGTACGAGTATATAGGAAAAATGCTTTTTGAGCTGCCGGTAATTGAAATTCATATAAATGATGATAAGAAACTTAGAAATGTTGAATAAAGGCATTCTGCTTCTATTTGAAAGTATCTGTTTCTGTTCTCAAAAATGGGTGAAAATCTTATAGATGATCATGGGCCTGCATGTTGTATTATAGGAGTTTGTTGAACGGCTTGATGGAGTCACAATCGTGGCAGATTTTTCATCAAATAACTTCATCTTCCGATTGAACGGATGGTTGGTTATCAGCCAATACATCGTACACTTCCAGGAATCAGTGATCTTCAGAGGACTCGGTATGGAATAATAGGAGCGACCACGACTTTCTAGCGCAAGACAGCTCGAAAGTACTTTTTCACGGAGTTCAGGCTTTCCAGTGAATAAGTGATGTAAGGGAACTAGGTACTAAAGCTTGCTATCATAGAACCGGTACGCAATAAAGACCTAACTGCGTAAAGCCATTTAATCAAAATGATGGAGACAAAATGTTGATATTACCTTTGTTTTGATATTTTGAGATATCATTGCACAGTCGACACTGACAAAAACAATCAAATCATTGGGAGAAGTTTCTTCCGCTATTATAAACGCTCTGCTGTATAATCGAAGATTAATTCCATACGATTTCTGAGCCATTTTGGCATATCCCATCTGAAATGAAAAGACTGGATCGATAGTAATGGAAATTGATCATATTTCTACATCAACTATTCCGAAGATGACTCAAAGTTAACCGAAATGTGACACACATAGTTCATGACTTCCACCTTTCTACATGGGTTCCTGACTAAATTTTGGTGGTTTTCAAAGCAATAGACTTGCACGGTTGGTCTGGTTGGCACAACTGGTTTTTTATATGGCAGATTAGACCTTAAATGTTGTAAGGATAAGCACCAAATTTCTTTTTCTTTTTCTTGCCTCTACCTTTTGATTTAAAGAAATTCAAGTCATTGCAGACAGTCTTTTGCAGACTATGCAGCGTCATTGTGAACATTGATCTTTATCGCTGATGCATATAACGGAAATGCTAAACTGAGATTGCATTTTTTTGATAAGTTGATGGCAGTGGCCATCATCACGACTGAGTCGGTACAATTCAATCTCGCGGTTATTACACTGCCTAAGCTAGCAAAGCTGAATGCCTGTAAGGAAAGAAATGTATTTAAGATACTTAACTAAGATTTTGCTACATTTTGGAGTCATCTATGGGTAGGAAGAAGTCACTAAAAAACTCTCAAAAAACTTTGAAGACAAAGCAGGATCAAGAGAAGCTGAATAAAAAATCGAGCATAAAATAAAGCATCGAGTCGACACATTCTGATATACAAAAGATTAAAACTCAAAATGACTATGCATAAAAAGAAACAAAATTTGATTCGACAGACACATATGTATGTATCAATTGATATACATATGCGTGTACAATTGGCCATAAAATATGGCCGCATATTTCTTGCACTTTTTCCTTGAATTTAGGGACACTTCCTGTTCGAGTACAGTATAAAATGTCGACTGCCTTTCGGCAATGCCCTGAAGGTATCAATTCAGGCTTCACTTTTCAAAAATAGTCTCTTGAAATTGGTGGGTCCGAAATAGTGAAACATTTTTTACGGGCTGCCGTTGTTAAACTGTGTTTACACTAAGAATGATTTTACTATGTGAAATCTCCAGGTATGTTTTGACATGTAAAGGTCATTCTGGTGAGATAACTAGCCTGAGAATGCCGCTATAAAAATAAGCTTCGTGTGTTTATTTGGGTGTCAAGCACGAATCATGCATTGAGAGTCAACAGCTCAAGAATCTAAATCTTGACAGCGTGTATTTGGAAATTTTTATAATGGTAATAATGGTGTGTGGGTCTTATTGTCACAACTCTGTGAGACCAAGGTTGCATACCTTGCGCGTAAGCAGATATCGGTTGGTTGCGATTCTTTGAATGGACGTACTGGCATGCCATGGCATGGACTGGTATGGACTGCGGAATGAATGACTATGGGCATCAGTTTTCCTAATAAGCTTCATGACACATCAAACGTTTAATTTGCAATTGTGAATGATCTCACCATGTTTATTTCGGCTGCTGATCCAGTGACATCTGATAGTCCTGATCCGATCAAGTAGCCATCACATACTATTGGTATGAACAGGAGAATGACAACGAAAACATGAGTCGTTTCCATTGTGCTGATGAAAAACACATGAGGTATGCACTGCTGATCGTTTTATATTCAAACATTATCAGCAGAATCCATAACCACTTTCAGTAATACATTTAAACTAAATCCAATGAATGTTGAGATTGAACATGAAGTCACATGCCTGAAGTCTGCATAATGACAGATTTCAATAGAACCATGGTCTGAATAAAGATTTGCACATTCTGAATGTCAACAGCGTAGCAATAACCGTCAAGCTAAGCCATTGATGCGATATGTCAGAAATTCAAATTAAGCCAACAATATATTGTGATAGGGCTATAGTCCGGTCTGTTAAGTCACGCTTACGTTTACCATGCCGGAAATACCGGTATCTGTGAATTTTTGCATGATGAAAGATAATGCAATGTCAACAGTTTTGACTCGTGGGGTCCAAGATAATTCCGTAGAGGAGACAAAGCCTCACGTCTCAAAGTTGGCACTGCATCACGATTTTTGGTTGATTTCATTGGCTGAAGTTTGTTTTTTTGCACAGGAAATTTATATTGTCTGAACTCATTTTTATTATTCTCACCTTGGTGATGACAATAAACAATTTTTCATTTCTTCCAAGATAAAGTCCAAAAATTATAATCAAGTCAATTGCTACCTATATTCTGCTGCACTCTTCTCATTCCAAAGCTACTGATGCATCACATTACTTAAAAGTGCAACATATGTGTCTAGGAAAATTTTCACTGTATGCAGATAATTTTTTGAGTCGACACTTTGAGTCGACTCAAAAAAGTATCTGTATACAGTGAAAATTTTATGTGAAAAGATTCAGTTTTTTGCGGAGATTACGTTCCCGTGGTCCAAACAAATTTGAGCACTTTTTAAAATAGTCAAAATTTGCCAATTTACATACTACCGAGATGACTCTCCTACAAGTAATATGAGACATGTTGGATAGCAAAAGGAATGAATATGTGCCAATAAGCATACCAACAAAGCGGAAATCAAGCTGATTATTAGGGAAATTTCATGAATTGTATTATAATGAAAGTCTTCATGAAAAATTCGCGATATTATTCTTGCTTTCTTGGATTCACTAATGATTTTATGATTCACTAAATTAATGTTTCATTTTTGAATCTGAATAGTGATGTGGACACATTTACATCCTTCTAATTTAATTGAAATCATTGTCTTTGATTATGTCATTTTGCTGTGCAAGTGGCAGGTTGTCTGTGATATGATCTCGCTTAAGAAGATTCTCTTGAGGTTCATCATGAAAGCAATAACAGCGCATCGAGTTGCTAATTTAACAAACATTACCTATCCAAGGCTGTCATGACCAAAGATAATGCATATTATCCATTGTCTTTGGTCATGACACGGATGATCTGTAAAATAATATCATTTCCTTCTGCAGTACTGTCATGATCAGTAAACTCCGTTGTAATTTCTGCAAAACTGTGCATATCTCGCATTTGGTGACAATGCCACCTGTATCTCCCATGAGTTCATTCAATAAAATCGGAAGTGTATACACATTGGGGATTTAATAAATGCGGAGTTTTTTGTTATATTTTTGTTGTATTGAAGGCGGAGATATCCAAGCCTTCTGCCTTGGTGTATACAAGGTAGTTAACCCGGCTGCTGATGGATAGAGACACCTTCTCTATTCATACAGTGGTGATTCCTGTCTGGCGCGTCCACGTCCCGGGGGTGGGTGCTGTGGCCAGTGCCGCAGTAGCTAAGTTCTGACAGGGACCCAGTGTTTCGGGGTATATCGCATCACCCTGGTCGGGGTTACGACCGGGGAAGCTCCGACCAACGACTGAACAGTATCAACGGCGGAAGAAGATCTATGGTATAGTACATGCTTAAAATTTTTATCCAATTGATATATCAAGTAACTCACCGCCGATCATTAAAAGATGAATACCTGATAGCATGCTGAGTGAACTCGTATATCCATAAGAAGGCTTTGCTGTTTCGCATTTAGGTTTCTTAACTAGAAACTACGGGAGTAAACTCAAACAGAAAATCCCAAAGTTCAAGGTGTATTCAAACGTGCCAAGGAACTGAATGGCTGATGGGAGATCAGCAGCTAACGTTGACGGTCTGGTTTGATGGGAAGGGCGGCACCAGGCCGACGGACTCGATCTAATGATTGACATCCTTTGCCTCTTCCCGGACAAGGAGGCTCTCTCTGGGTGACAGTTCAACCTCCATTAATCAATAACCATATAACTGAGAAATTACCACTTTTATATCCTCGCAGGAGCTACGGAGGACGTGCTCCTTGCTCGAGCAACCCTATTAACCCAGAAAATATCAGAAAAAGACGACGAGGTGGAAAAAATAGGAAAAGACAAGCTGGTAAACGAAGATGGTTATGGAAGAGCGAAAGACAATCATTGAAGTGCCAACAACCTGCTGACCATATCCATAATATTAATGTGATATCATCGAGATTACCAATCCCAATGACACAAAATCGAATCAGGAAACCAGTGGAGCCGTTAAATCGACAATTCATCAATATACCGCTTAATGAGCGATCAAAGGATGTTACACGTAAAGTCCGAAGTATGCAGAATATTTATGTTTTGAATGCTGCTTCAATCGCTAAACCTCATGCCACAGATCATCTGATAGCCGACCTTGATTGCTATAACATCCAGTATGGCTTTATTACAGAAACACATTTGAAACAGCATCATTGCGAGCAGACAATCTCACTTGCAGGCTATAACATCGTGAGGAAGGACAGAGAGCGAAGAAAGGGAGGCGGTATGGCAATCATCATCCAAGACAATCTCCAATTTACAACCATAGTTCGCTTGAACACGAAGTTCTCTGGATCGAGACATGGCTCACTATTACTAAATACATTATTGGAGTATGTTACCATCCCCCAAAAGCTTCATATACAACTGCAATATTAGATTATTTGGAAGCCGAATTGAGTGAATTCAGAACACTATGCCCCGAACACGCTATAATGCTCGCTGGCGACTTTAATGAGCTTGACAACGACAAAGTAGCAGAAGCTACCGGCTTAGTTGAGATAGTACAAGCACCGACGAGAGGGAATACCCATCTGGATAGAATATATATCAGTGAACCCCTCCCGATAAAAGTTTTACAATCAAATCCACTGTCAAATCCGACCACCTGGCTATTTTGGGAATATGCCCAGAAGATCGACCAAAGCCTCCCAAAATCAGAGTCAAAAAGGAAATCAGACTGAAAACCGCCAAAAATGTTGCACGTTTCAAAGAAATTCTATCAACATGGAAAATATCACACAAACCTGAAACTCGAGATCCTCAGAAGTCATGTGATGAATTCTATGACATACTGATGTTCTTGCTTGACCTTTTCTTTCCTATACGAGTGATAACGGTCAGCTCGAGAGACCCTGATTTCGTTACCCCGTATATCAAGCGACTATTGAGACAGAAGAACGCGTTAATGAAAAGAGGAAAACTAGACAAAGCCGATATCATAAGGAACAAGATACAACATCATATTATCAACTACAACGCAACGAAACTTTCGAAATGTAGCACGAAAGACCTCTGGGAAGAGGTGAATGCTTTAACTAAAGGAAGAAATGGCAAAACAGAAGAGAAAACGGTCATTACTGCTGATGAATTCAACATACATTATACTAGCATTTCAACCGACCTTAGGTACGAAGCACCACAGTCAAAATTAGGTCCAAAGATGTAGCAGAAATTCTTCGATGTACATGAAACGTATAGTGCACTACATAACCTGAAGAAAACTACGTGTGTGAAGTTAGCACCGCCATCTTGAAAATGGAATGTGCCACTCAAATAAACCTACCAGATCGATGCATTTGGCGTGTGCCAGCATGTGCCACCCACTATTTTGAAAGAAGTCCCCCTAGTTTAGGAGAAATCGCTGCTCGAAAGTTCGACATGGCGGTGATGTGAAGTTAGCACCGCCACTAAAATGTTTTTCCAAAATACACAATTAAAACATACGAAACACGCACAACAGATAGAAGACCATCAAAAACATTGTGCCAGCAAGTTTCTACTCCCAAGACGCCGTACTTGCAGAGAAATCAGTCCCCGAAACCACAAAATGGCGGTGATGTGAAGTTAGCACCGCCACTGAAGTCTTTTTTTAAAATACGCAATTAAAACACGCAAGACAAGTACAACTGAGAGATGACCATCAAAAACATTGTGCCAGCAAGTTTCTTCTCCTAAGACGCCGTACTTGCGGAGAAATTAGCCCCCGAAAGCTAAATGCGCTGGCGGTGATGTGAAGTTGGCACCGCCATTTTGAAAATGGAATGTGCCACTCAAATAAACCTACCAGATCGATGCATTTGGCGTGTGCCAGCATGTGCCAACCACTATTTTGAAAGAAGTCCCCTAGTTTAGGAGAAATCGCTGCTCGAAAGTTCGACATGGCGGTGATGTGAAGTTATCACCGCCACTAAAATGTTTTTCCAAAATACACAATTAAAACATACGAAACACGCACAACAGATAGAAGCCCATCAAAAACATTGTGCCAGCAAGTTTCGGCAACTAAATCCCCGTATTTGCTGAGAAATCAGTCCCCGAAACCACAAAATGGCGGTGATGTGAAGTTAGCACCGCCACTGAAGTCTTTTTTTAAAATACGCAATTAAAACACGCAAGACAAGTACAACTGAGAGATGACCATCAAAAACATTGTGCCAGCAAGTTTCTTCTCCCAAGACGCCGTACTTGCGAAGAAATCAGTCCCCGAAGTAGTAAGTAAAACTCCACTTCTGGACCGCGCAAGATGGCCGCCGTCGCTGACGTTCCCCCTCCCCCCTCTGGAACGGCAGAGTGTCGTGGTCGGCCGCCGTGGTGCTTCGAGTCTGACCCCCCCTCTGGAACGACAGAGGTTGTAGTCTGTCGTGGTGTGCCGGCCAGGTTGGTCCACGTTCACAAAATGTTCGCTGACTCCCCCCCCCCTCTGGAACGACAGAGTGTCGTGGTGGACTTGGGCGACCGCCAGGATTAGTCTTGAGGCTATAGTGTGTGATGTTTTTCGTGCAATCTGCTGAATGTTGGGTTGTAAAATGGGCTGTTTCGAGTGGAAGGAGTGCTCGGATGAGAAAACGGAGGCCAGATTCGGATTCAGCGTGAAATTCTGCATCGGTGTGGTGAATTTGAACGCAATCGGAGAGAAAAAATTTTCGCTGACGTCCCCCCCCTCTGCACCGACCTTCCAACTTTGCTTCTAGTGGACGGATTTTGTCGTGCCATAGCTCGTTTGAAAGCTAAGAGTGAGACAAATTCACTGAAAGAATCGGCTTGTTCATATCTGTCTTCGCTTAGATGTGAGACGCCATTTAAGATTTTGGGACATTGGCGAAAAACGACAGAGTTAGAATTTGGGACGTTTTGGGCTGTAGCTTCAAAACGAAGCATCGGATTGGAAAACGGATTTCAGATTTGGAATCAGCGTGAAATTCTCTATCTGTATGGTGAGTTTCAAGTCAATCGGAGAGAAAAATTTTCAACATTTTTCGAAAAAACGAGTTAGAATTTTTGCGATGGTTGCTACTGTAGAGCCAAAACGAAGCATCGGATGGGAAAACGGAGGCCAGATTCGGATTCAGTGTCAAATTCTACATGGGAAAGGTGTATTTTCAGCTCAATCGGAGCACTAGAACCGGAGATAGACGGGTTTTTAGTGTTTGGATGATGGGTATTACGTCATCAGCTGATCGCCACACACTATATAAGCTGGGAACCGACAGAGACTTGTCATTCAGACGAGAGATTGCCAACGGTAAGTCGTCTCTCTGAGCTCCGATGATAGCTTCGGACATTCCAAATCCCGGGTTTCTGTAAGAAACCGACTTAGAAAATTTCATTGCTGATATCAGCTAAGCCGTCAGACTTAGAGGTTCGCCAGGAGATGGCCTTCGTCTCCAGGCCATAAAAGACTCCAAAACTTTAAAGGCTTGTAACTTTGCTTCTACAAGTCCGTTTGACTTGATTCAAAAAAGGTTCGGTCGCTATTGACCTGCCCTAAGTGACAGACTACTTATAAAATTTCATAAGTAGTGCTAAAAAGTTGAAAATTTTAAATTCACTAGTTTTGGAGGTTTTCTGGGGTTTTCGACCCTGCTGAAGTCAATGAAAGCATTTCTAATGATGTCTGAGCCAGTCTTCTCATGGTATAAGCGGCTTTTCACTGAAAGCGAGCAAGACACGGAGAGTTTTGCTGTAATATTCCACTGACAGGGTGTTCCTTCGGGACGGCGGACGATGCCGTAGTGATAAGTGTGGCAAGGGAGTGTGTCATAGTTTAGACCGTAACCGCTGGGACAACTCATGTCTCATGTTGGGCATTTGACACAGTTCTCAACGTAGCACTTTGAACGCCAATCGGTTGAGTCTTAGCTATCTTGTCATGGGTGGCCTCTAAACATCTCCATTGCAAAACGCTGGTGAATCAAGCTCTCTACGGCTTGCTATCAAGCTGATCAAAGCAATAACTTGGGATGTTTCCTCAAGGTTTTCAAGTATGCTAAGTTCAAATGTGCTATCAGATTTCAAATTTAACTAAGTCTAAGGCAGCTTTGAGGGGTTAGATCCCAGCTACTGTTCACTACCTTTGACTCGGCGTTGCTGTTACCACTTCGGGGCAGTGACAATGATGTCTTCAGCTGTAAATAGCGGGTATCGGGGAAGATCTCTCACTTCCCTAGTGATCAGTACAAGGCCTTCGGGCTGTCGACGGGATCGAGTGCCACTCACTATACTCAAATCTATCATTCCTCACTAAGTGTAAAATCATTGTTTTCCGTTTTTCGCTTCAGAAATGCCGAAATACAATAATATGAAGACCAGTTTCAAACTGTGTCAATGCCGGAAGGTATTCCGAGCTGACGCCTTCAAGAAACACGCTTGCACTAACAAGAAACAGATAGGGGTCGCTCGCTACTATTGCGGAGCCCACAAAGTCAGTCGCTTAAGTGAGCGGCTGGAGGATTGGCACTCACAACACAGCGAGTGTCAAACAGGCGAAGTAGGCGAAGAAGAACGGAGTTCACTCTTCGCCACTGAGCTCCGTTCTTTGGAGCTACAATCTGCCAACGAGCAAGAACGGAGTTCACTCTTCACCACTGAGGCCACTGAGCTACAATCCGCCATTGAAGCGATTGCCGCTGTATCCTCGCTTAGTAGCGAGAGCTCGCTGTCCAGCAGCGATAGTGAGGAGGAGGAGGGAGAGCTACAGTCGCAACCTATCGAGGACGTCGACCTCGATCGCGAGACCCCTACAGCCGTGACTGCGAGCGGAATTGCAACACAATGTCGCAATTTTGTCAAGCGCCCGCCGGTGATCGCCGAACGGGATAGACTAAAGAAAGAGGTGGAGAAGTTGAAGGAGGAGGCCTTCTCATACAAGGCAAAGTATGAGGACCTAAAGAACGTGGCCGGAGAGATGGTGGCCTAAAGGTGAAGGAGAGATTAAGCGAGCGGGATGGCGAGTTGGAGCAGGAGAGTCTCAAGACTCTCGAGGGGAAAGCCAGAGAAGAGGCTTTGCTAGCAGAGAGGGAAAGTAGGGAGAAGGAGATACGAAGGTTGAAGGAGGAAGTGGAGAGACTCCGTGCGCAGATGGCTAAGGTGGTCGAGACGAACCACGAGCTGCACCGTTCGGCGCAGCTGGTGGATCGCGATCGAAGGGTGCGTTCCAGTCGTCTGCACATCCCTATTAGAAAGGGGAGAGTAGCAGAAACTCCTCTCTTGTGCGAGCGTGGAAGAGGGGAGAAATGCTACTCTCGGGTGAAGAAAGGGGTGGAGTGTCTACACTTCACCTTCGATCATCGTGATCCGATCTCGAATTTCCTTTATGAGGAAGCGTCCGAGAAGGTCTGTAAGTAAAAATGACTAAATTGAAATGTAAGATGATAACTCACTACTTCTTTCTTTACAGACATCCAAGAGAAGCGACCACCCGCCCCGTTGCCGGAGCCGCAGTCGAAACAGCAAGCCTGAGTCCCTACCACACACCCCGAGAACGAAAAACCGGCTCTCTTAAGGGCCACCATGGGGCAAGACATGATAGAACCTCCTCGCGGTTTGCCCTGGGCAGTCTTTAGACTGGCGAATACTATCATTAAGTTGAATCTGCTATCAATCAACTTGAACGTTGCAAATGAAGTTCGGTGTAATACTTCCTTTCGACGGGCGTTCCTGTAAAGGGCGGCGGTGAAACCCGTAGCTATGTATACCGCAAGGGACATTCGGCAATGGTCAATCTTGTTAAACCTCTCTGCATCATGTTTGCAAGTGATTGCCTCTGTCTCAACGTAGTATGCATTCGCGCCAGGGCGACATTTAGCCAGCTGTCGAAGGTTGCCTTATAAACTATCCATTGCATACGTTATGAGAACCATGAGTTCTACCTGTCTCTATCAATGAGATGAATTGATGAATGGAATGAAGTGGGAGGACACTCACGCGCCACACGCAACATAACACACTTCTCTCTTCCGTAGTCTAACAAGCTCTTTACACATGGATCGCAGTCGATTGCTATCCCAGAATCATGTAAGCTATCTTAATTTTATTTGACACTATTTCATCTACCATCATCACCCATATGAAATGTTATAAGATTTACAAGTTAAACTAAGCGTGCTACTATTTTCAATAGTGTAGACAAATAATTTTACTGTGACACCGTTTGAGAAAGTAAAGTCTGATAATCGAAGTTGTATTCGTGAGTGTCATTAGAAAGTGTATCATGGTTTGTAAAAGTTTTACTGCAACACAGGTTGATGTATAGTTAGAAAAGTTTGATCATGACGTTTTATGAAACACACATGTCATGAAATGTAAGCGTTAGTGTAGTCAAATAATTTACCGCGACGCACGTTTGTGAAAATAAAGTTTGATCATTGACGTTGTATGACTGACCGAACTCATCACAGCACTAGAAAGTTTTAGAAGGTTTTACTGCACAGTGTAGATTGTCTTGTAACTTAATTTCACAGTGTTAGAAAGTTTTATTGGAGATAGTTGCCAAATGTTTCCCTATTAGAAATTCAAACTTCATGACTGTTAGATTAGCTTCATCAGGTTTAGTAAAAGCAGTTTTCTACTGCAGTAAGACTGCGAGTTTAGAATGTTATATGAAAACAGTGTTCATCACAGCGCTAGAAAGTTTTACTGCGCTGTGTAGATTGTTTCACACAAGGTCTTATAGTCAGCGTTGAATGTTTTCTAAAACCAGATGTTGTCACACACGTTGAGTGTGTGAGAGCTAGTTCCATGACATTGAATCGCATGGGTTGTAAAGTTCATAATCCAAGGCTAGGCTCCTCTACGATTGGATTTAGGGTTTTATATTACATGCGTTAACCGTTCGTGTAGAATATGTGAAGCACATGTTCGCTTAAATGCAAATGTTGAAATAAGTTTGTAAGAAGTCTTTGACAGGTTGTTGTGAAACGTAGCGAACGTTGAAGAAATGTTTCTGCAGTCACACTCGTTAGCGTGCCAGCTTTACTAAATGTGTTCTATTCTCCAATGAGGATTGTTGTCTAATGAGAATCAAGCATTCCTTTATAAATAGAGAGCCTTCCACAGTGAGAATCATTCCATCGTTGAATCGTACAAGTGACGGACGCACATTCTCTCTCTCTACATCCCTGTTATATTATCCAACTAAAATGGTAAGTCGCTACTTTCCTCCCTCTCCTCCCTTGAACGTAAACTTGATAGAATCTTTTTTATTTTCAGGCATCTTCTACATCTACTACACTGGCAGGACAAAATGGCGGCCAGACGTTACAAGGTTCGCTACGATCAGATCATCTACAACTGAGGCCAGTGGAAGAAACAACCAAGGTACATAATCCTACACCGCTACAGCGTAAATTTAAACAAGTCTTGCGTTATGACGATCATAGCGTAGTACTCCGAACGGGAATGCTCCCTTCCACGGATGTCAAGATAATGCGCAATCAGTATGGGGACTACATACTGATCCCCGTGAGTCCGTACATTCGCTACCAACTTGATATTATTGAAGAGTACGTGACATTAAATATGTACATTCTTACTCCTCTTGCTCAAGAGTGGAAGGCGAGTGATGACAAGGATACTCCATATAGAAAGATTTGAGATGGTAATCACATTTGCCTACCGGTATCACATTGGTGTACTTACTATAAGAAGGAGGGAGATCAATCAATACCCATCAGATGTGATGAGCTCGGAGAAGGTACTTGGGATATCCTTTTCAAAGTGAATGGGCTATATTATGGTCAGCACAAGGATAACAAAATAGCCTCTCTCTCGATATACACTGAATCCATCCTATATATTCCAAAGCCACCCAACGTAGATGACATAATTGATCAAATCCTTAACAGCAGTGGTACGAAGCGCAAGTCGGACAAGAATGCTACCTCAAAACGCAAATCAAAGAAGGAGAATTACTGGTCCTTTACTAACTCTACCCTATGACAATTCGCTTATGTGCTTTGAGTGTCGTGGACGTGGTCTTATTAGATACATTTTACTTCTTCGTTGCCATCATATCATTTGTGTATTTTGTCGTGAAAAGCATCGATGTAATTCTTCATTTTGTAATATGTTATAGAACGTTTCCTTAGATGTGTAAATTTCCGTTTTAGGCTTCTATCATCATTTTTATGGATTGTGAGAGTGAACCTGTACAGGAGCTCAGTGCTATTGCTATGAACAATTGGACATATCAGATTGTTAGTGTCTACCATCAACATGCCAACTGCGATCCCAATGTTGATCAATGGGCGAGAAAACACATTCATGGACTTAATCTGAAATATTTGCAAGACTATGGCTTCTCTTGTGAGAGTGCTCTTCTTATTGACTTTAAACGATGGTTAGATGCTTTCAATGTTATACGCATCTTTTGTAATAATCCTGGTAAGGAGAGGAAAGTATTTCCCAATCTAATCATTGATGACATTTTGCTCCCACCTTGGGATAGTAGAGTGAATCAACACTATCATGAAGTCACGAAACGTTTTAAGGATTTGTCTGTTCCTATTTTGTCTGTTCGTTGTAGTAGCTACGTTCATAACCAATGCTTCTTTCCTCCTTACCTCAACACTACCAAAGTCCTGTATGGTCATCATTGCTCGCTATATGACAGTTACCAGCTGTATCTATTTTATCTGTTTCAAACCATTGATTTGTAATGCATGCTTGTTATAGTTATTCAATAAATGTTATTATGCGAAGAGTTGTTGTTGTTATCATGCGACGGATGGGTTAGATGAAGGGTAATCATATCTTTTTCAAAGGACTGTGGAACATTGATTTCCATGATGAGGATTTAAACAGTTAGATTTGATGACGAATAAGATTTACTAGTTTGCAAGTTAGACTAAGCGTTCTATTAGTTGTAAATGAAAGATATAGTTTCAATAGTTTACACGTTAAAAATAAAGTTTCAATAGTGTGTATGTTAAGAATAAAGTTCTATATGTTTGTATGTTAGAAATAAAATGAAGTTTCATCAGTTTACAAGTTAAGAATAAAGTTTTATCTGTTTGTATGTTAGAAATAAAACAAAGTTTCAACCGTTAACAAGTTAAAAATAAAGTTTCAATAGTTTACAAGTTAAAACTAATGTTTCAATAGTGCGTATGTTAAGAATAAAGTTTTATCTGTTTGTATGTTAGAAATAAAATGAAGTTTCAAGAGTTTACAAGTTAAAAAATAAAGTTTCAACAGTGTGTACGTTAGAAATAAAGTTTTAGCTGTTTGTATGTTAAAAATAAAATAAAGTTTCAACCGTTTACAAGTTAAAAATGAAGTTTAAATAGTGTGTATGTTAAGAATAAAGTTCCATCTGTTTATATGTTAGAAATAAAAATGAAGGTTCACCAGTTTACAAGTTAAGAATAAAGTTTTATCTGCTTGTATGTCAGGAATGAAATAAAGTTTCACCAGTTTAAAAGTTAAAAATAAAGTTTCAATAATGTGTACGTTAGAAACAAAGTTTCAACCCTTTACAAGTTAGAATTAAAGTTTCAATAGTGTGTATGTTAAGAAGAAAGTTCCATCTGTTTATATGTTAGAAATAAAATGAAGTTTCACCAGTTTACAAGTTAAGAATAAATGTTATCTGCTTGTATGTTAGAAATGAAATAAAGTTTCCACAGTTTACAAGTTAAAAATAAAGTATCAATAGTGTGTACGTTAGAAATAAAGTTTCAATAGTGTATATGTTAAGAATAAAGTTTTATCTGTTTGTATGTTAGAAATAAAATGAAGTTTCACCAGTTGGCAAGTTAAGAATAAAGTTTTAACTGTTTGTATGTTAGAAATAAAACGAAGTTTCAACCGTTTACAAGTTAAAAATAAAGTTTCAATAGTTTACAAGTTAAAAATAAAGTTTCAATAGTTTACACGTTAAAAAGAAAGTTTCAATAGTGTGTATGCTTAGAAAAAAGTTCTATCTGTTTGTATGTTAGAAATAAAACAAAGTTTCAACCGTTAACAAGTTAAAAATAAAGTTTCAATAGTTTACAAGTTACAACTAATGTTTCAATAGTGCGTATGTTAAGAATAAAGTTGTATCTGTTTGTATGCTAGAAATAAAATGAAGCTTCGCCAGTTTACAAGTTAAGAATAAAGTTTTATCAGCTTGTATGTTAGAAATAAAATGAAGTTTCACCAGTTTACAAATTAAAAATAAAGTTTCAATAATGTGCACGTTAGAAATAAAGTTTCAACCGTTTACAAGTTAAAAATAAAGTTTCAACAGTGTCTACGTTAGAAATAAAGTTTTATCTGTTTGTAAAGTACGATCGTAGGATTTACTAGTTTGCAAGTTAGACTCAGCATTCTAGTAGTTGTAAATGAAAAATATCGTTTCAACAGTTTACAGATTAAAATAAAGTTTCAATAGTGTGTATGATGGAAATAAAGTTTAAGCGCTTTGTGCGTTAGAATTAAAGTTTCAGCCGTTTACAAGTTAAAAATAAAGTTTCAACAGTGTGTACGTTAGAAATAAAGTTTTATCTGTTTATATGTTAGAAACAAAACAAAGTTTCAACAGTTTACAAGCTGAAAAATAGAGTTTCAACAGTGTGTACGTTAGAAATAAATGAAAGTAAGAACTTCATCGTATGAGTATTCAAAGCATGTTTTGTAAATCAAATGTGTGTGTGTAGTACTGACATGATAGAATCGCGTTAGAAATAAAGTTTCAGCCGTTTACAAGTTAAAAATCGAGTTTCAACAGTGTGTACGTTAGAAATAAAGTTTTAGCTGTTTATATGTTAGAAACAAAATAAAGTTTCAACAGTTTACAAGTTGAAAAATAAAGTTTCAACAGTGCGTACGTTAGAAATAAATGAAAGTAAGAATAAAGTTCTAACGCGATTCTATCATGTCAGTACTACACACACACATTTGATTTACAAAACATGCTTTGAATACTCATACGATGAAGTTCTTACTTTCATTTATTTCTAACGTACACACTGTTGAAACTCTATTTTTCAGCTTGTAAACTGTTGAAACTTTGTTTTGTTTCTAACATATAAACAGATAAAACTATATTTCTAACGTACACACTGTTGAAACTTTATTTTTAACTTGTAAACGGCTGAAACTTTAATTCTAACGCACAAAGCGCTTAAACTTTATTTCCATCATACACACTATTGAAACTTTATTTTAATCTGTAAACTGTTGAAACGATATTTTTCATTTACAACTACTAGAATGCTGAGTCTAACTTGCAAACTAGTAAATCCTACGATCGTACTTTACAAACAGATAAAACTTTATTTCTAACGTAGACACTGTTGAAACTTTATTTTTAACTTGTAAACGGTTGAAACTTTATTTCTAACGTGCACACTATTGAAACTTTATTTTTAATTTGTAAACTGGTGAAACTTCATTTTATTTCTAACATACAAGCTGATAAAACTTTATTCTTAACTTGTAAACTGGTGAAGCTTCATTTTATTTCTAACATACAAACAGATAAAACTTTATTCTTAACATACGCACTATTGAAACATTAGTTGTAACTTGTAAACTATTGAAACTTTATTTTTAACTTGTTAACGGTTGAAACTTTGTTTTATTTCTAACATACAAACAGATAGAGCTTTATTCTTAACTTGTAAACTGATGAAACTTCATTTTATTTCTAACATACAAACAGATAAAACTTTATTCTTAACATACGCACTATTGAAACATTAGTTTTAACTTGTAAACTATTGAAACTTTATTTTTAACTTGTTAACGGGTGAAACTTTGTTTTATTTCTAACATACAAACAGATAAAACTTTATTCTTAACTTGTAAACTGATGAAACTTCATTTTATTTCTAACATACAAACAGATAGAACTTTTTTCTAAGCATACACACTATTGAAACTTTCTTTTTAACGTGTAAACTATTGAAACTTTATTTTTAACTTGTAAACTATTGAAACTTTATTTATAACTTCTAAACTATTGAAACTTCGTTTTATTTCTAACATACAAACAGATAAAACTTTATTCTTAACTTGCCAACTGGTGAAACTTCATTTTATTTCTAACATACAAACAGATAAAACTTCATTCTTAACATATACACTATTGAAACTTTATTTCTAACGTACACACTATTGAAACTTTGTTTTTAACTTGTAAACTGGTGAAACTTTATTTCATTTCTAACATACAAGCAGATAACATTTATTCTTAACTTGTAAACTGGTGAAACTTCATTTTATTTCTAACATATAAACAGATAGAACTTCATTCTTAGCATATTTAAACTTCATTTTTAACTTGTAAACGGTGAAACTTTATTTTTATTTTTAACACACACAGCTAAAAAAACTTTTTTTCCGTCACACTATTGAAACTTTAATTCTAACTTGTAAACGGTTGAAACTTTGTTTCTAACGTACACATTATTGAAACTTTATTTTTAACTTTTAAACTGGTGAAACTTTATTTCATTCCTGACATACAAGCAGATAAAACTTTATTCTTAACTTGTAAACTGGTGGACCTTCATTTTTATTTCTAACATATAAACAGATGGAACTTTATTCTTAACATACACACTATTTAAACTTCATTTTTAACTTGTAAACGGTTGAAACTTTATTTTATTTTTAACATACAAACAGCTAAAACTTTATTCTTAACATACACACTGTTGAAACTTTAATTTTAACTTGTAAACTCTTGAAACTTCATTTTGTTTCCAACATACAAACAGATAAAACTTTATTCTTAACATACGCATATAACAAACAACAGTTTTGACTGCAAACTATTGAAACTTTATTTTTAACTTTTTAACGGTTGAAACTTTGTTTTATTTCTAACATACAAACAGATAAAACTTTATTCTTAACTTGTAAACTGATGAAACTTCATTTTATTTCTAACATACAAACAGATAGAACTTTATTCTTAACATACACACTATTGAAACTTTATTTTTAACGTGTAAACTATTGAAACTTTATTTTATTTTTAACATACAAACAGCTAAAACTTTATTTCTAACGTACACACTGTTGAAACTTTATTTTTTAACTTGTAAACTCTTGAAACTTCATTTTATTTCTAACATACAAACAGATAAAACTTTATTCTTAACTTGTAAACTGATGAAACTTCATTTTATTTCTAACATACAAACAGATAGAACTTTATTCTAAGCATACACACTATTGAAACTTTCTTTTTAACGTGTAAACTATTGAAACTTTATTTTTAACTTGTAAACTATTGAAACTTTATTTTTAACTTCTAAACTATTGAAACTTTATTTTATTTCTAACATACAAACAGATAAAACTTTATTCTTAACTTGCCAACTGGTGAAACTTCATTTTATTTCTAACATACAAACAGATAAAACTTTATTCTTAACATATACACTATTGAAACTTTATTTCTAACGTACACACTATTGAAACTTTGTTTTTAACTTGTAAACTGGTGAAACTTTATTTCATTTCTAACATACAAGCAGATAACATTTATTCTTAACTTGTAAACTGGTGAAACTTCATTTTTATTTCTAACATATAAACAGATGGAACTTTATTCTTAACATACACACTATTTAAACTTCATTTTTAACTTGTAAACGGTTGAAACTTTATTTTATTTTTAACATACAAACAGCTAAAACTTTATTTCTAACGTACACACTATTGAAACTTTAATTCTAACTTGTAAACGGTTGAAACTTTGTTTCTAACGTACACATTATTGAAACTTTATTTTTAACTTTTAAACTGGTGAAACTTTATTTCATTCCTGACATACAAGCAGATAAAACTTTATTCTTAA
This sequence comes from Prostheceraeus crozeri, assembly GCA_907163375.1. Taxonomy (NCBI): domain Eukaryota; kingdom Metazoa; phylum Platyhelminthes; order Polycladida; family Euryleptidae; genus Prostheceraeus; species Prostheceraeus crozeri. The sequence goes on from CAJQUW010009258.1 coordinate 357,266, forward strand.
CTTGTAAACTGGTGGACCTTCATTTTTATTTCTAACATATAAACAGATGGAACTTTATTCTTAACATACACACTATTTAAACTTCATTTTTAACTTGTAAACGGTTGAAACTTTATTTTATTTTTAACATACAAACAGCTAAAACTTTATTTCTAACGTACACACTGTTGAAACTTTATTTTTTAACTTGTAAACTCTTGAAACTTCATTTTATTTCTAACATACAAACAGATAGAACTTTATTCTAAGCATACACACTATTGAAACTTTCTTTTTAACGTGTAAACTATTGAAACTTTATTTTTAACTTGTAAACTATTGAAACTTTATTTTTAACTTCTAAACTATTGAAACTTTATTTTATTTCTAACATACAAACAGACAAAACTTTATTCTTAACTTGCCAACTGGTGAAACTTCTTTTTATTTCTAACATACAAACAGATAAAACTTTATTCTTAACAGATACACTATTGAAACTTTATTTCTAACGTACACACTATTGAAACTTTGTTTTTAACTTTTAAACTGGTGAAACTTTATTTCATTTCTAACATACAAGCAGATAACATTTATTCTTAACTTGTAAACTGGTGGACCTTCATTTTTATTTCTAACATATAAACAGATGTAACTTTATTCTTAACATACACACTATTTAAACTTCATTTTTAACTTGTAAACGGTTGAAACTTCATTTTATTTCTAACATATAAACAGATAGAGCTTTATTCTTAACATACACACTATTGAAACTTTAATTCTAACTTGTAAACGGTTGAAACTTTGTTTCTAACGTACACATTATTGAAACTTTATTTTTAACTTTTAAACTGGTGAAACTTTATTTCATTCCTGACATACAAGCAGATAAAACTTTATTCTTAACTTGTAAACTGGTGAAGCTTCATTTTATTTCTAACATACAAACAGATAAAACTTTATTCTTAACATACACACTATTGAAACATTAGTTTTAACTTGCAAACTATTGAAACTTTATTTTATTTTTAACATACAAACAGCTAAAACTTTATTTCTAACGTACACACTGTTGAAACTTTATTTTTTAACTTGTAAACTCTTGAAACTTCATTTTATTTCTAACATACAAACAGATAAAACTTTATTCTTAACTTGTAAACTGATGAAACTTCATTTTATTTCTAACATACAAACAGATAGAACTTTATTCTAAGCATACACACTATTGAAACTTTCTTTTTAACGTGTAAACTATTGAAACTTTATTTTTAACTTGTAAACTATTGAAACTTTATTTTTAACTTCTAAACTATTGAAACTTTATTTTATTTCTAACATACAAACAGATAAAACTTTATTCTTAACTTGCCAACTGGTGAAACTTCATTTTATTTCTAACATACAAACAGATAAAACTTTATTCTTAACATATACACTATTGAAACTTTATTTCTAACGTACACACTATTGAAACTTTGTTTTTAACTTGTAAACTGGTGAAACTTTATTTCATTTCTGACATACAAGCAGATAACATTTATTCTTAACTTGTAAACTGGTGAAACTTCATTTTTATTTCTAACATATAAACAGATGGAACTTTATTCTTAACATACACACTATTTAAACTTCATTTTTAACTTGTAAACGGTTGAAACTTTATTTTATTTTTAACATACAAACAGCTAAAACTTTATTTCTAACGTACACACTATTGAAACTTTAATTCTAACTTGTAAACGGTTGAAACTTTGTTTCTAACGTACACATTATTGAAACTTTATTTTTAACTTTTAAACTGGTGAAACTTTATTTCATTCCTGACATACAAGCAGATAAAACTTTATTCTTAACTTGTAAACTGGTGGACCTTCATTTTTATTTCTAACATATAAACAGATGTAACTTTATTCTTAACATACACACTATTTAAACTTCATTTTTAACTTGTAAACGGTTGAAACTTCATTTTATTTCTAACATATAAACAGATAGAGCTTTATTCTTAACATACACACTATTGAAACTTTAATTCTAACTTGTAAACGGTTGAAACTTTGTTTCTAACGTACACATTATTGAAACTTTATTTTTAACTTTTAAACTGGTGAAACTTTATTTCATTCCTGACATACAAGCAGATAAAACTTTATTCTTAACTTGTAAACTGGTGGACCTTCATTTTTATTTCTAACATATAAACAGATGGAACTTTATTCTTAACATACACACTATTTAAACTTCATTTTTAACTTGTAAACGGTTGAAACTTTATTTTATTTTTAACATACAAACAGCTAAAACTTTATTTCTAACGTACACACTGTTGAAACTTTATTTTTTAACTTGTAAACTCTTGAAACTTCATTTTATTTCTAACATACAAACAGATAAAACGTTATTCTTAACATACGCACTATTGAAACATTAGTTTTAACTTGTAAACTATTGAAACTTTATTTTTAACTTGTTAACGGTTGAAACTTTGTTTTATTTCTAACATACAAACAGATAAAACTTTATTCTTAACTTGTAAACTGATGAAACTTCATTTTATTTCTAACATACAAACATATAGAACTTTATTCTTAACATACACACTATTGAAACTTTATTTTTAACGTGTAAACTATTGAAACTATATCTTTCATTTACAAATAATAGAACGCTTAGTCTAACTTGCAAACTAGTAAATCTTATTCGTCATCAAATCTAACTGTTTAAATCCTCATCATGGAAATCAATGTTCCACAGTCCTTTGAAAAAGATATGATCACCCTTCATCTAACCCATCCGTCGCATGATAACAACAACAACTCTTCGCATAATAACATTTATTGAATAACTATAACAAGCATGCATTACAAATCAATGGTTTGAAACAGATAAAATAGATACAGCTGGTAACTGTCATATAGCGAGCAATGATGACCATACAGGACTTTGGTAGTGTTGAGGTAAGGGAGGAAAGACGCATTGGTTATGAACGTAGCTACTACAACGAACAGACAAAATAGGAACAGACAAATCCTTAAAACGTTTCGTGACTTCATGGTAGGGTTGATTCACTCTACTATCCCAAGGTGGGAGCAAAATGTCATCAATGATTAGATTGGGAAATACTATCCTCTCCTTACCAGGATTATTACAAAAGATGCGTATAACATTGAAAGCAGCTAACCATCGTTTAAAGTCAATAAGAAGAGCACTCTCACAAGAAAAGCCATAGTCTTGCAAATATTTCAGATTAAGTCCATGAATGTGTTTTCTCGCCCATTGATCAACATTGGGATCGCAGTTGGCATGTTGATGATAGACACTAACAATCTGATATGTCCAATTGTTCATAGCAATAGCACTGAGCTCCTGTACAGGTTCACCCTCACAATCCATAAAAATGATGATAGAAGCCTAAAACGGAAATTTACACATCTAAGGAAACGTTCTATAACATATTACAAAATGAAGAATTACATCGATGCTTTTCACGACAAAATACACAAATGATATGATGGCAACGAAGAAGAAAAATGTATCTAATAAGACCACGTCTACGACACTCAAAGCACATAAGCGAATTGTCATAGGGTAGAGTTAGGAAAGGACTAGTAATTCTCCTTCTTTGATTTGCCTTTTGAGTAGCATTCTTGTCCGACTTGCGCTTCGTACCACTGCTGTTAAGGATTTGATCAATTATGTCATCTACGTTGGGTGGCTTTGGAATATATAGGATGGATTCAGTGTATATCGAGAGAGAGGCTATTTTGTTATCCTTGTGCTGACCATAATATAGCCCATTCACTTTGAAAAGGATATCCCAAGTACCTTCTCCGAGCTCATCACATCTGATGGGTATTGATTGATCTCCCTCCTTCTTATAGTAAGTACACCAATGTGATACCGGTAGGCAAATGTGATTACCATCCCAAATCTTTCTATAGGGAGTATCCTTGTCATCACTCGCCTTCCACTCTTGAGCAAGAGGAGTAGGAATGTGCATATTTAATGTCACGTACTCTGCAATAATATCAAGTTGGTAGCGAATGTACGGACTCACGGGGATCAGTATGTAGTCCCCATACTGATTGCGCATTATCTTGACATCCGTGGAAGGGAGCATTCCCGTTCGGAGTACTACGCTATGATCGTCATAACGCAAGACTTGTTTAAATTTAACGCCTGTAGCGGTGTAGGATTATGTACCTTGGTTGTTTCTTCCACTGGCCTCAAGTTGTAGATGATCTGATCGTAGCGAACCTTGTAACGTCTGGCCGCCATTTTGTCCTGCCAGTGTAGTAGATTGTAGAAGATGCTTGAAAATAAAAAAGATTCTATCAAGTTTACGTTCAATGGAGGAGAGGGAGGAAAGTAGCGACTTACCATTTTAGTAGGATAATATAACAGGATGTAGAGAGAGAGAATGTGCGTCCGTCACTTGTACGATTCAACGATGGAATGATTCTCACTGTGGAAGGCTCTCTATTTATAAAGGAATGCTTGATTCTCATTAGACAACAATCCTCATAGGAGAATAGAACACATTTAGTAAAGCTGGCACGCTAACGAGTGTGACTGCAGAAACATTTCTTCAACGTTCGCTACGTTTCACAACAACCTGTCAAAGACTTCTTACAAACTTATTTCAACATTTGCATTTAAGAAGAAAGCGAACATGTGCTTCACATATTCTACACGAACGGTTAACGCATGTAATATAAAACCCTAAATCCAATCGTAGAGGAGCCTAGCCTTGGATTATGAACTTTACAACCCATGCGATTCAATGTCATGGAACTAGCTCTCACACACTCAACGTGTGTGACAACATCTGGTTTTAGAAACATTCAACGCTGACTATAAGACCTTGTGTGAAACAATCTACACAGCGCAGTAAAACTTTCTAGCGCTGTGATGAACACCTGTTTTCATATAACATTCTAACTCGCAGTCTTACTGCAGTAGAAAACTGCTTTTACTAAACCTGATGAAGCTAATCTAACAGTCATGAAGTTTGAATTTCTAATAGGGAAACATTTGGCAACTATCTCCAATAAACCTTTCTAACACTGTGAAAGTAAGTTACAAGACAATCTACACTGTGCAGTAAAACCTTCCAAAACTTTCTAGTGCCGTGATGAGTTCGGTCAGTCATACAACGTCAATGATCAAACTTTATTTTCACAAACGTGCGTCGCGGTAAATTATTTGACTACACTAACGCTTACATTTCATGACATGTGTGTTTCATAAAACGTCATGATCAAACTTTTCTAACTATACATCAACCTGTGTTGCAGTAAAACTTTTACAAACCATGATACACTTTCTAATGACACTCACAAATACAACTTCGATGATCAGACTTTACTTTCTCAAACGGTGTCACAGTAAAATTATTTGTCTACACTATTGAAAATAGTAGCACGCTTAGTTTAACTTGTAAATCTTATAACATTTCATATGGGTGATGATGGTAGATGAAATAGTGTCAAATAAAATTAAGATAGCTTACATGATTCTGGGATAGCAATCGACTGCGATCCATGTGTAAAGAGCTTGTTAGACTACGGAAGAGAGAAGTGTGTTATGTTGCGTGTGGCGCGTGAGTGTCCTCCCATTTCATTCCATTCATCAATTCGTCTCATTGATAGAGACAGGCAGAACTCATGGTTCTCATAACGTATGCAATGGATAGTTTATAAGGCAACCTTCGACAGCTGGCTAAATGTCGCCCTGGCGCGAATGCATACTACGTTGAGACAGAGGCAATCACTTGCAAACATGATGCAGAGAGGTTTAACAAGATTGACCATTGCCGAATGTCCCTTGCGGTATACATAGCTACGGGTTTCACCGCCGCCCTTTACAGGAACGCCCGTCGAAAGGAAGTATTACACCGAACTTCATTTGCAACGTTCAAGTTGATTGATAGCAGATTCAACTTAATGATACTATTTGCCAGTCTAAAGACTGCCCAGGGCAAACCGCGAGGAGGTTCTATCATGTCTTGCCCCATGGTGGCCCTTAAGAGAGCCGGTGGTTCGTTCTCGGGGTGTGTGGTAGGGACTCAGGCTTGCTGTTTCGACTGCGGCTACCGGCCAACGGGGCGGTGGTCGCTTCTCTTGGATGTCTGTAAAGAAAGAAAGTAGCTGAGTTATCATCTTACATTATTAATTTAGTCATTTTTAACTTACAGACCTTCTCGGAGCGCTTCCTCATAAAAGGAAAATTCGAGATCCGGATCACGATGATCGAAAGGTGAAAGTGTAGACACTCCACCCTTTCTTCACCCGAGAGTAAGCATTTCTCACCCTCATCCACGCTCGCCAAGAGAGGAGTTTCTGCTACTCTCCCTTTCTAATAGGGATGTGCAGACGGATGGAATGCACCCTTCTATCGCGATCCACCAGCTGCGCCGAAACGGTGCAGCTCGTGGTTCGTCTCGACCAACCTTAGTCATCTGCACACGGAGTCTTCTCCACTTCCTTCCTTCAACCTTCGTACTCTCCTTCTCCCTCTTTCCCTCTCTGCTAGCAAAGCCTCTTCTCTGGCTTTCCCTCGAGAGTCTTGAGGACTCTCCTGCTCCAACTGACGCCAACCCGCTCGCTTTAATCTCTCCTTCACCCTTCTTCATCTCTCCGGCCACGTTCTTATAGGTTCCTCATACTGTTCTTGTATGAGAAGGCGCCTCCTCCTTCAACTTTATTTTATTCTCCAACTCTTTCTTTAGTCTATCCCGTATCGGCGATGCACCGGCGGGCGCTGGGCGTCTTGCACAAAAAATTGCGAACAATGTGTTGCAATTCCGCTTGCAGTCACGCTGTACGGGGTCTCGCGATCGAGGTCGACGTCCTCGATAGGTTGCGACTTCTCACTCTCTCCTCCCCCTCCTCACTATCGCTGCTGGACAGTCTGTAGCTCATCGCTACTAAGGCGAGGATACAGCCGGCAATCGCTTCAAAATGGCGGATTGTAGCTCAGTGCCTCAGTGGTGAAGAGTGAACTCCGTTCTTGCTCGTTGGCAGATTGTAGCTCCAAAAGGAACGGAGCGCCAGTGGCGAAGAGTGAACTCCGTTCTTCTTCGCCTACTTCGCCTGTTTGACACTCGCTGTGTTGTTGTGTGCCCAATCCCTCCAGGACCGCTCACTTAAGCGACCTGACTTTGTGGCTCCGCAATAAGTAGCGAGCGATCCCCTATCTGGTTTCTTGTTAATGCTAGCAGTGGTTTATTTTCTGAAGGCGTCAGCTCGGAATAACCATCCGGCATTGACACATTTTGGAAACTGGTCTTTCATATTATTGTATTTCGGCATTTTCTGAAGCGAAAAACGGAAAAACAATGATTTTTACACTTAGTGAGGAATGATAGATTTGAGTAATTAGTGAGTGGGCACTCGATCCCGTCGACAGCCCGAAGGCCTTGTACTGATTTTCACACCTAAGGGAAGTGAGAGATCTTCCCCGATACCCGCTATTAAAAGCTGGAAGACATCATTGTCACTGACCCCGAAGTGGTAACAAGCATACGCCGAGTCAAAGGTAGTGAGTTTTATGACAGTAAGCCTGGGAATCTAACCTCCTCAAAGCTTGCCTTAGACTTTAGTTAAAATTTGACAAGCTAGATAGCACTTTTTGAACTTAGCATA
>CAJQUW010009259.1:0-10421 GCA_907163375.1 Prostheceraeus crozeri
GATATAACCAATATCTGACTGGTCTACGATCGATAACTTGCAGTCACCATAGTCACCTTAATTTCTTAAGCAATTCGTAAACCGAAATGAGTATAATATATATCTATAAAAGTAATATTAGATATATGCAATAAAAAGATCTATAAAACTAATTCGTTAAACACAAACAAGGAAAATTATCGTCGTTCTTTTCAAATACTGGCTTTCATTTTTCCGTCACTCACCCAGTACACTTCCAAAAGCCTGGGGCCCACTTTTGGGCCACGGGGCCCACCTTGAGAAACACTGATATATGGTAAACTATCGAATCTTAGCAATTTCATCGGTGTTCAAAGACGGATCGATGGTCGTTTAAATGTTTTTGCGCATAATGTTGTTAAACAGTGTACTAGCACAGTCGAACACATTAAAGTTTTTCACATTAAACTATGGAACACATTAAAGTTATGAGACATTGGATGCAAGTTGACGAGTTTCAATGCATCAAGTCATCAGTGGAGACATACAAGTAAACAAGCAAAGAGCAAATATGCATGTATACTATATGCATAATAGATTAGAGACTAACTATTTTAAGAATCTTACATTTGATTTGACCAATGTTTAAATCTAGCTGCCTTGGACGCAGAGCTGGCATTCTGCCAACAGGTCAATGCGATCGCAAAATAATTGAAGCGGTCAACTGAATTAGTTGTTCGAAAAGAAAAACAACTTTCATTTGAAATATCTGACAAAAATTGAAGCACAAAAAATTGCATTCACTTGATATTAAGATGCTGTCAAATGGTGTTTTAAGTGAAAAACAATTGTGCTACTACTGCTGTGCAACACTGTATTTTAAATGTGCATGATGTGATTTACATTAAATAAGAACATTGAAGAAGAACAAACAAATAACACGAATGTTCGAAGAGAAGAAATTATCGTGGTAGAATAAGAAGCAAGTTTTGTACACAACGATCAGAATAACATCATATCACTAATATGTTTCTGTCTTCCAAAATCTGACTTCGAGTATCATGTAGATAAAGACTAAGTTAAAACTTGGGACAAAAAGACAAGGGCAAAAAAACCCTAGACATGAAAAGACATGTCAAAACTCTGGAGGTTGCAGCAATTCTGTCGCAATAATAACTTGAAAGTTGCCGATCTATGAATTCGAAAACTAGGACGTTCATGAGCTTTGGTCTGTTGCATAGTAAGTATAGATTACGTATGTAGTGTGTCGACTCAAAAAAATGTCAGCACACAATGAAAATGTTTACATCAAAGGATTCAGATTTTTGCGGATTGCATTCCTGTGATCTAAAAAATATTTGATCACTTTCTAAGATGCTAAATTTTTGCAAATTATTCCTGTGTTTATATACTAGCGATTTGGTACCTCCATGTAAGTAGCATGAAATTTATTAGATATCAAAAGAAATGAGCATTTACTAACAGATTGCGGAAATTAGTTTGGTGTCTGGATGTCATTTCATAAATCTATCATTTGCCAGTCTTTAATGATTATTTTCAGCTTTGGCAAGAAAATTTCTACTCTTTTGAAAACTCAACATGCATCAATTTTGAGAGAAACAGTCAGAAGACTGACAACAGACGTTCAAAAGATATATCTGCCTTCTTTTGATAGCAAAAAATATCATCGGTAACATCATCGTGATTGATACAGCACGCATAGATAAATGCAATTACATTAGTGATTGTCATTTTAGTGTCGATCGATATGTGAATACAACAACATACAGTGTAAATCTCCACATTCTCCAGTTAAGAGTGATGTTAAAAATTCCTTTAAAATTCAGCAGTTTACGGTTGGCCTATTTTAAGAGTGCTTTTGGCAATTTCAACCATAGGGCCTACTATGTGTTGACTGAATTGTTTTTCACTGAAGGTTTTTTTCATTGAATACATCTCGCATGTGCACACCTTGAGTAACTGTGACTGAACTAAATTATGGCATTAATGAATAGAACGCGAACATCTGGAACATTTCACAGACGTTCGACAGTTTTTAATTAAGAAAAACTGGAAGATATTTATTATTAACCCATTAAAGAACTGAATTTCAAAATTGAAGCTTTTTCACAAACAATTCAAGCGCAATTTTCCGGCCGTTTTAGGCATCGCACAAAGAGAAGCATCTAAGAATTGTATTTATCTATTTTTTTTCATTTATCCCTCGTGGTTCGGTCTCACTGTTTTCAATGATGACCCAACGACTTCGACGAAATGTCTCACAATATCTCACTAGCCTTTTTATTTGTTAAGATCAGATTGTTGTACCGATTCATTGGGTATAGCTGTTATCGGAGATTGTTTGAAAAATGTATGACATACTTAGATCACCGCAAAAAAGTGCATATCCATGTATTTGCGGAATAGCATATTGATTTTTAAAATTTCCAGAATTAGAAGAGAAATTGTTGAAAAACGCATACACTATGGCCAGTAATTGAGAGGGTCACGAACATTTCGCAACGTGTTGTTTGACACAAAAGGTCTGTGCCCTATCTTTGTTTTATCTATTCAAACAATTGTGTAATCTTTTTCATTTGATCAACCTTTCGAATTATTCGAATCGACCTCAAAACTGATACTTGAAGCGTGAGTATGTTATTTATACATTATAAATTTACAATGTCTCATCATATTCTACAGTGGCATCAATTCAATACTTTGGGATGCTAAAATCTTTCATCCGCCCACTAGCATTCTTGGTAGATCATGTAGTTTGATTATGTTCATTTATAAGCACCCTTTTCTACTTACAAGTGATCTGTTTTAAGCGCCTACAGAAAGCCCACACCATGCTCATCAATTACTGAGATGGATGTACAGTAAACGGTTTTCCACAGTCCGCTAAATGAAGATTTGACGTCATTACTCTTTGAGCCAACCATTTTATAATCAAAGTTTTGAAAATAAACTTGAAACCGAGCAAAAACAACGGTTCGATGCCATATTAGAAGCGGTGGTTGCACAACCTACTTGAGATACATCGTCTTTGATACTAAACAGCACTGAATTCATTTTGATTATCTTCTTTTTGCGATTCTCTGATAATATGAAGCTCAACCAAAAGAAATACCGTTCCAATTCTGATCGCCAAGGTTTTCCCTAGCGACAACAGCATCTTATTCCTAGAAATAAAAAACGAAACTTTGTCAAACTTGCAAAGGTCAAATGGCCCAACTATCTTTATTAACATACAAGAATTGACCAATAGAAGAAGACAGAACAAACAAGAAAATGAAATTAATATCCTAAAGGAAAAAAAGAAAAAAAACAGAAACCTAAAAAAAAACAAAACCAAAAAAACAAAAAAAAAAAAAAAACAAAAAGAAAAACGCATAAAAAAAAAAACAAACAAAAAAAAAAACAAAAATAAATACTCATAAAGATCTATAAAAAAAAAAAAACCAAAAAACAAACCAAAAAAACAGAAATAAAAAAAAAAAAAACAAAAAAAAAAATACAAAAACAACAATAAAAACCCAAAACCCAAAAAAGCAAAAAATACAAATAAAAATAAAAATAAGAAAACAAACAAGAAAAAAAAAAATAAAGAAAAAAACCAAATAAACAAAAAAAAACACCAAAAAAAAATTAAACAAAAAAAACAATAAACAAAAAAAACTAAAAAATAAAATAACAAACCATAAAAAACAACATAACAACAAAAAAAAAGAAACACCAGAAAAACCAAGCAGAACCCAAAAAAAAAAAAAAAAAAACAAAAAACAACAAACACTAAATCAAAAAAAAAAACATAACAACACAAAAAAAACAAAAACCCAAAAAAAAGACCAAAAAAACAACAACAAGCCCAACAAACACAAACACACCGACTTTGTCCTCGACTGATTTAACCCACTCACTTATTCGATGAACTTTGAAAAGTCGACAGAGACGAATGGAGAATCTTATTGAGTCCAGTGATTCCAGAACAAGGGTTTGGCTCCCTTGATGAAAGGCAAAAACATGAATTTAGACAAACTCAAAAGCGTTATAGACGAGCTGGACAACAGGGAACCAACAGTACCGAGCATCATAGTCGAAATAGGAAAACCTCGTGAAAGCGGCTCAAGACTTCTCAAAGTTACATGCGAAAGCTAAGAAAATTTTGCGAAAAGAGTAGAGAATAAAGAGGAACGATCGAATTCAGTCATGTATTCATCAGCCCAGACTTGACTTCCTCTACAAGCAATCTGAAGCCAAAAAAATTGATGAGACGAATTAAAGCAAAGAAAAGAGAGGGGTGATGATGCTATCATTTACACAGAGGCCAAAGTAATCTTGAGGAGCGAATTGTCACATTTTCGCCGCGGTTTTTAGTATAGCGAACCCTACAAGTTTATTTTTTGTCCAACATTCAATCCCTTTGTCCGAAACTCGATGAGATCATCAATATTTGCCTGCAACTCTAAGCCGTGTATATTGGTATTTTGTGAATCATGGCTAAACCAGAACATCTCGGATGTGGAATATACATATTCCACCACCCTGACATATGCAAACCTTTTCTTGCCTATAAACACAATATGTGGCATTTGTGTGTCACACGGACCATTAGCAATTATTGCAATAAATATTACTATCAAATCCAATCCATTTGAAAGGGCTGGTAGTGCTATTTAAACAAATATTCATTATTGTCTACAAAGAAGATCATATATCGCATGCAAATTAATTCAATACTAGTATAGAAAAAACAATGAAACCAAAACAGAGACCAGTGTTTACAAAAATCCATGTTGTTACAACCCGCAGAAAAAAGCCACATGTAAAGCATGGACCAAAAGAATTTCAATCCCATGCAATTTAACCTTGTAAACATTATACAATTCGGAGATCATGACTAGAGATATGACTTTGACGATACAAAGTTAAAGAGAATCAGACGCTCTTCTTGCTTGTAAGTGAAAAAGTCGTAGAATCATTTGTAAACCAAACCTAGTTAAGCCCCCATAGTGTTTCGATTATTTGAGTTTCTACTAATTCCGCTAGACACGTCACTTTGAGTTCAGTCGACCTTACGGACGAATTATCATGCGCCCGTCAGCTTCGCCTTCTACATGAAGTTTTAATGAAAATAATTGAAAATTATGGTTAGAAATATAACATTAATTTGATATCAACGCCATAATAAATCTAACTGTGAAAATGATATTGTTCTCAATGAGATACTGAGAACACGCCTGACACATGGCTAGATTCTAAAATTGAATCACAATCTCTAATAATACTCCATGTTAATGCTCATTTATTGTATAATTGTACCATGGACTATTCTTTCATAGGATATAAAAGAAAAATTTGAATAATATATCATAGTTTTGCTATGAAAGTGCGAAAATAATTGAAAACAGAGAAAATAACTGAAATGCCTCAATCTTGTAAGAATAGTGTCGAGTTATTTTCACAATTGATGCTAGAGCATGCTCCTATAGCAATATCGCTTTTTAGTTTGATTCATTTACTAGAAAAAAAGGTGATATATACCACGAGCGAGAACAGTCAATGTTAATTTTCGAATTATGACTAGCATTACTACTATAGCATTGATATCACGAGGGGTAGGATGCATTTTCCTGCTCCATTTGGTTTTCAATTGTTTACTAACCACTTATGTTTCTCATCCTTTATCGACACTACCAAGAAGCGCTTTTTTTGGATAATTGAACATCAAATTGTTTAGTTAATTCAACGTAGCTTGACTTAATTTGTGTTTACTAATCTTTGGATATTATTTTTGATAACTTATTGACTTGTGACTGTTCGATTTGAGAAGCATAATTCCTCTGAATTGTTGGGAATGTCCATTAAGTAAACCACAAAGGACGCCTTCCAAAAGCAAATTTTGCAAGAGTCAATTTATTTAGAATGCAACTTGAACAATTTCCTCTAATATATTAACCGTATTCGGGAGCCTAGGCAAAGAAATAGCTATGCCTTGCTGCGCTACACAAGACATGGTCCAATTCTGCTGCTTTACAGAAAATGCGTCTCGCCACCTGTAAAATTTTTGATGGCGGTCAAGCACGTTGCATTAACTTCAATCCAAGAATGTCTGCTGGATACATTTTATTGAAAAGTGCGGCATTATTCTAGTAATAAGGACATGATTTATTAAATGTCTTTTTGAATGGACAGATTTCCTAATAATCTTTTTTGGTGGCTGTTCATCGTTGTTCATTTTATAATGCAACTTCTTTTAACTACCATCGCGACCATTGTACTTAAATCGGAAAGACCAGTAAAGAGATTATAGTTTTGTAGACAAGTTTTGCCAATCTATTAAATTACACCTCCGTTACCTTGACATGTGCGTATGATGATATCGGCCGATGTTGGGACATTCCTCGCCCTCAATGGCGACATGCATTAGAATTTCATCTCATGTTGTCACCATGGTATATACATTTTCACTTCATAATTTTATCGCGTTATTGAAGATGTCGGAGATCACGTGCGGCTGCGTCGAAAAATAATCTGAGTTTGCGGTTGATTGGTCATTCAATTATAGTCAATTTTTCCTGGAAAATCATCAAGCTATCGCAATCCACAACATGCAATCACAGTGCACTGCGTTCCTAAAATTTCAAATGTGTCCTAGACTTGCATATTTTAGCCATTTCCTGACGCTTTTTACACAATCTTAGCTTAATTTTCAATTATTGTACGATGGAAATTATTAATGATTTGTAAATGAAATTGATATGAAATTTTCGATAAGTTCACAGTTGCATGGGCGGATTTGTATTATTATACACTGAGGAGGGGCCAACAATCGACGCCCTGCAATAAGCACCCATGCTTCAAAAGCTATAACAAGAGTCGCGGTTGCTGGGTAGGTTCTTGAAATCTGTTGGTAAACTTTGATTTAAATAAAATGGGCTTGAACAAAACCGGCTATTTCGTAAGCAAAGCGAGATGTACTTTTTAGCCGAAGTGAGAATGGAAAATGTCAAATTGTAATACAGGAAACTGTCAAAAGATGTTTTTCAGTTCGTCAGTTCGCAATAAATTTCCCAATCAAAAAAGTGAAATTTAATTTCGAAATAATCTCCAAGGTGAAGCATCAACGTCAATAATCATGAAAATTGTGTTTGCAACCATCTTGGACTATACTGAACCATATTGTGTAATGATTAGGATATGAAATTGGAAAATTTTCTGGAAATTTTTCCGGTAATATTTCCGGAAAAATTACCGGAAAATATAATATTTTTCCGGAAAAATATTAATATTTTTCCACATGTCATTTTCCGTTCAATTTCTGTATTTATGAAATCACTTCATTAGTACATTTGAAAAAGATAAGACTAACAACATTGCGGTTTGTAACAAAGCGACTGCATATGACAGCCATGCTTTCAAAAGGAAGAGAAATATTTTGCTATCAATAAAAGAGAGCATAATAATGTGTTTTATCTCACGAAGTTTAACTGAACTTTGCTTTAATTTCTTTATAGTACCCTAAATTTTGTAAAAATGTAGTAATGGTAAATTAAAATATTTCAACTTTCATTTCATGAGATCATTCTTATTAATTATAAGATTTATACACCGTATAAAAGCGGTGAGCCCGTCACGACCTTGTGGCCTATATTTCAATAATGTTGTAGCCTACTATGAACCTTCAATAGTTGTACTTCTCGAGAATGTCATCTGAAAAAAAAAGATAAACTCTCAGAACAAGCCTAAACCTAAATATTGAATGAGAGCGGCTGTATTACCAAGGTCCGACTGTAGTGAATGAATAGGCCTAAATACATGTTTAATAATAATTGCCTACTATATTTATTTTTTTACAATGATATGCTGTTTCGTTATTTGGAACATACAGCTCTAACACTTTCGAACTATTGAAACAATTGACATTCGTCTATGAAAAACGGATAATCAGAGCATAGGATCATTTCCGTCTATTCATTTAACCTAAAATTCTCAATACGAGATGATGAAGCCGCAATCCTAAGTGTGCAAATCAATTGCGCATTGCCATTTCTAGATGCCACGATGTTGCCGTAAAGTACGGAGCCACCAGCATCTAAAGGACAATTGTGCTTCGATTCCGATTATCTCTTCCTCTCGTCGAATTTTCTGCAAAACGTCTTGTGAGCCAATAACGGAATGCTATAAAGGAAAGTGAAAGGAAACTTAGTACGAGTTTCTGTTCTCCCCCGACTTTGCGCACATCGAAACACTGGTGAAGAAAATACTTGCGGGAGGCAAACTGCCCATTGACCAAAGACGAAGCAGATCTACTCAGAAGCGGCTATTCGAGAAAGAAGAGAATTCTCAGTGCATCAACTCAGATGGCCGCCAATCTTCTGGAACCCAAGATTCTGCGAGATGACCTTGACGAAGTTGAACATGCGCAGGCTATCAAGGAAATCGTTAAAATTGCTGAGATGCTCGGTGTAACTATCGATTTAGTCATGAAGGATTTTATTGCTTTCAAATTTCGAGATGGGCCAGTTTATAGTGGATGACTTTACGGTCTATGATTGAAGAAGCAAACGGATCCACTACAATGGTGGACATACTTTTTGTGGCCACAGTCGCTAAACACTTCTCAGTCAACCAGCATCTGTGGCCTTGTGTAAGAGATCCCAACAAAGAATATGGCATGCAAAAGAACAAAAAAAAAAGAAATCGCCTCACAAATGATTGCTCGGCAAAACTTACAAAAGTGAGATACAATATCAAGGTGAGACATATTTGCTAATAAACGTAAAGCTGATCAGAAGCAACCACCAGGCCCTGACAGTGTCCCGATCTAATTGAAGTCGCACTGAACAGCAATTGTGGATGCTGACCTACAAACAAATACAGGAAGAGATGAAGAGCAAGTTGGTTTGAATATGACCAAGATTTCGAAGCTGCAAGTGAGAGACACAATGACAATGTGGAAATGGTGGAAGGAAACAATTGAAGTTGTATTGGGTCTGTGTATAGTAACATGAGACAAACCAAGCAGTCGCCGAGGAGTAGTACGGTTATATTACGGCTATGCGTTCAATTTATTGAAGGTGACTAAATCACTGTTAAATTTCTAAAAAAAGGTAAGAGACATATACATGTAAATATATATAAGTATGATAGCCTGGATTTAACACAGTACCTTAGCTTTATCTAGTACAATCTGGACAAACTGGCATTATGAATATCCTACTGGCCATATAAAATTGAATTATTATCGTAATTGATTTGCCTTTAAATGATTATAATAATTTGAAGGCAAATCAATTCATTTACTATAATTTAATTTAAATTGGCTTGCTTTGAATAGCTGTCTTTCATGAATGAACGTAGTAAACTCAGCTCATATTGTATCCGCATGTAGAATTAAGTACGTACAGACTTAGGAAAAATAACAGTGAATAAAATAGAAGATATTTTCAACAAACAATTTTTTAGGTCTACGAGATTGTTTATTCACTAAATAATATGATCCAATAATATAATAGATAGATAAATATAATAGATAATATGATAAATAATATATAATATGATTTTAATGAAATGCTCACAAAAAGTATGTAATTATTATTCGTAGAAATCCCAGAACATTTGTTAAAAGTTCATATTATATCGTGTTCTTTGATATTTGTTTCACTTTCAGATTCTCGTGAGTAGCTATCAATTTCCGGAAGTGGAGGAAATCGACATAGTAAACCGTGCAGTCTGCACACGCGTCAAGGAGCCGGAGCTGGCCTCTGGCTCTACCAGGAGGAGAACTATTTATGTATTTTGCGAGTTAAAGCGTGAATCCTTATTGAAAAAGGTAGCAAAAAAGACATAACCTCAAACACAGTGAAAGACTTCATATGGTATTGTTTTTCTTTATTGAAGATTTGTAAGAGTATATAATTTTGTTATCCAACTTTGTTAGCCTCCAATTGTTAGACTACTGATTTTTTTGTTTTAATCAAGAAGTAGAGATTTTTGTAATTAGGTAATGTTTTCAAGTATCGGTAAATTATTTAGGCCTATTCATGTCCAAATCAAAGTCAAAATCATAGAATGCCTTGATATCCTTCTCCCTCATATAGGCCTAATATATTCTTCTATATTTCTTGTCGAGTAATTTCACGATATATCCGTGTTTGTTTAATACTCCTCGTTGTGTCTTCCCGTATTTGTTTAATTTAAATTTAGCTTAATTTACCAATCTTTCAAACAAAACTTGCACATATGTTGCTGCACCATAATACTTGTTTCATTCAAAATGAGATACCGTATCATTTACCTAATCAACACTATATTGCAAATTTACTTAGATGGAATATTTTTCGTTGACAGGAAATTTTTTTTATTTTTCCATATTTTTCCAATTTTCCCGGTAATTTTTCCGGAAAAATTACCGGAGAAATGTAATTTATATTTTTCCGGTAATTTTTATATCTATA
>CAJQUW010009260.1:0-41023 GCA_907163375.1 Prostheceraeus crozeri
TGACAAACAATCGTGACCATCTTGATAAAGTGAGGTATAATGTATGTCTGAACAGCTTCAGTTATAATCTCAACAAAAGAACATGTCCAGTAAGCTGTAAAATTGATCTTGTTAATAGAATCTGAGAGCGACAAACGATTTTGACATCATTGTGATATACACGTTTGTTTAACGTTCTTGAAATTTCCATGTTTTGAGCTCAAATCAAAACTTTACTTTCGGTTTTAGATTCTTTTAACATAACCTTATCCTCTAAATATGTGAGGGTTAATTATCATCACATGAAAAATGTTGAAGGGCAAAATTTTTAATCTAGTCCTTCTGGGAGTGCAGGATAAATTTCGTAGTAATATTCGTGTAATCACACACGGTGTCCCCGAACAAGGTTGAACCCTCAAAAAATTGTACACAACATTTGTCAACGGTTTTAGGGACAGTTTTGCATCCTGTTTAAAGTTATGTAATTTTTAAAATATTCTATTGAGGGCTTTTCGAGAAAAATCGATTTTTCGAAATTCAACTTCCATATATGGAAGGTAGAGGTGAAAATTTACGCTAATTTACACATCTGTCATTGTATAAATCAAATTCCATCTTTTCTAAGGTTATTGGAACCATTTTATATAAATGTTGCAAAAAAGTAGGCTATCACTGAGGTTTCTAGTTTGAAATTCAAATTCAACTTCCATATATGGAAAGTAAATATGAAATAAACATTATTTCGTGTACCTGACATTGCATCAGCATATTTTTATACTTTTTAAGTTGAATGAAATCGGTTGTTCTTAACCATATATGCATGAAAAATAAAATCAATCACAGAGGCATAAAATTTGAAACTTATATCCAACTTCCATATACGGAAAGTACAATTATCAATTGATTATCAGCTGTCATTCAGTCAGCATCGCACCATTGTTAGTTGATGTCAAATGTCCTTTCTCAAATCTTCACCGTGGTTAATGAATAGTATGAGTAAAAGTTTTTCTCAAACAAATTGTGTTCGATTCAGCATTTTCTTTCAACGGCATCTCGTCTGTATCCTGTTAACACTCTTTCAATATCTATGGAATTTTTGAATCCTCGTTCTCTATATCCTGTTAACACTCTTTCAATATCTATGGAATTTTTGAATCCTCGTTCTCTTTATCCTGTTAACACTCTTTCAAAATCTATGGAATTTTTGAATACTCGTTCTCTTTTGTGACGTATGTATGATTTGAAAATATGACCATTGTATGTGCGTCTCATTTTGTTGCGTATTCATTTTATTGCAATGCCGCATCACGCAAGATCGCATGATGAAGCTCGAGACGTTGTATGTATTTTGTGCTTCAAAAAGTCATCGACTGTTAGGAAACTTACGGAGGAACACCATCAAGCTATTCAGGAGCATTTCATAGATGGACTTGATTTTTATTCTGATCATCGTTTACCTCGAGTTATTTGTGGTACATGTTTGTTGACGCTTAACGAATACAAAAGAGGAATTTTTGTAAGGAAGATTGAACTATTCGACCATTCTACTTTGAAATCTCTGCGTACAAAAACGCGATCCCAAGGTGGAATATGTGACTGCTACGTATGTGAGACAGCTAGAACAAATGGACTAAAATCACGATTAACAGCGAAACGTGCAGGTAGACCGGCTTCCAGGGATTCTAATAGTTCAAAAAAACTGCAGTTATCAAAATATGCTCTAGGTGCTTGTCAGGAATTTCTAAAGGAAAGTCTCACATTTGCTCATATGCCAACATTTGTGACAATGCGCTACATTTGACAGAAAACACTGGATGTGACAATGTTCTTGATAAACAAGCATCAAACCTTTTACATGTGAAAAAGCAAACATCCGGGACTGAATTTCTTTTGACGTCGCACAGGGGTGGGAAACCCATGACAGTGTCATTGAATCCCATCAAATTTACTGAAGAAAATGAGTGTATCAGCAAGGCAAATATGATTGATATACAAAAGGATCTGTCTCTCAGTGACAGAAAAACTAACATTTTAGCAAAGCATATTCGTTTTTCATCTGGAAATCGATTGATTATCGAGAGTGGTCTAAGGGATGAACTTTCCGCGAACAATCATCGTTTGAGGCATTATTTCACCATGGAATATATTGATTTTTCAAAGAAGGAAAATGGTAGAGACAATAAAGTCCCGGTTGTTTTCTGTACTGATGTCCAAAATTTGATTAAGACAATTTGTAATGTAAGAGGACTTCCAGAAGATGAAATAAACATCAAACTTGGAATAGATGCTGGAGGAGAATTCCTTAAAGTAGGCGTAAATATATTTGGTTGTGATCCATACGAGCGCAGTATCTCAAACAAACTTGGGAAGAAGTTCAATGACCGAGGTGTTAAGAAGATATTGATTTTGGCTATTGCGCCCAACTTGCCCGAAAATTATGTAAATTTAAAGAAGCTTTGTTATATCTTGAAATTGAATCGTTTGAGCAATTTCACTGTCGCATGTGATTTAAAAATGAGCAACATTCTGTTGGGATTAATGACACACGCATGTCTTCATCCTTGTTCGTGGTGTGGCATTCATAAGAATGATTTGAAAAATGAATCTGAGTTGCGAACAGCCGCCTCTTTGAAAAAGCAATTTTGGGATCTGTATGATCACTATCCAGAAACTCTTGAGCGGCATTTGAAAGCAAAGAGTTTTGGGAATGTCGTACATCTGCCTGTTTTCTCAAATGTTCCAGATACAGTGCCGATTTTGAAAGTGATCCCTCCCTCCGAATTGCATCTCTTCATCGGTGTCACCAACACTCCCTTCAATGAACTCCAACGTCGATGGCCTGATGCTGACTTCTGGCTCAAACGATGTAATGTTCAACGTCTTGCTATGCATGGGGGTACGTTCCATGGGAACTCATGTAGACAACTTCTTCGAAATATCGACATATTACGATCGATTTGCCCGCTGAATTGTTTGCCAATTTGTGAATGTTTTGAATCATTTCGAGCAGTCGTCCAGTCATGCTTCGGTGAAAAGCTTGATCAAACTTTTGAGACTAAGATTGATGTTTTCAAGAGAAATATTCTGTCGTCGGATGCCACCATTACCCCAAAAATACATCCAGTCATGTATCATGTGAAAGAGTATTGCCTTCAAATGAATTGCTCTTTGGGTCCAGTCAGCGAACAAGCATCTGAAAGCGTGCACCATGACTTTTCTGAAAAATGGCAAAATTACAAGGTAGCAAATGCTCATCCAAATTTCGGGGACAATCTTTCAAAAGCAAGTGTGGCATACAATAGTCAGAATCTGTAATAGCATTCAACAAAGTAAACCGTATCTTTCTTTTCAAAAATGCCTATCAATACAACTTGTTCATGTTTTCCAAAAAAATTAGTCTTTTTAGATCGTTACTCATTGAGCCTATATGCAATTATATCTGCAGTGAAAATTTGATTCATTAACCACGGTGAAGATTTGAGAAATGACAGCTGATAATCAATTGATAATTGTACTTTCCGTATATGGAAGTTGGATATAAGTTTCAAATTTTATGCCTCTGTGATTGATTTTATTTTTCATGCATATATGGTTAAGAACAACCGATTTCATTCAACTTAAAAAGTATAAAAATATGCTGATGCAATGTCAGGTACACGAAATAATGTTTATTTCATATTTACTTTCCATATATGGAAGTTGAATTTGAATTTCAAACTAGAAACCTCAGTGATAGCCTACTTTTTTGCAACATTTATATAAAATGGTTCCAATAACCTTAGAAAAGATGGAATTTGATTTATACAATGACAGATGTGCAAATTAGCGTTTATTTCACCTCTACCTTCCATATATGGAAGTTGAATTTCGAAAAATCGATTTTTCTCAAAAAGCCGTCAATAGAATATTTTAAAAATTACATAACTTTAAACAGGATGCAAAACTGTCCCTAAAACCGTTGACAAATGTTGTGTACAATTTTTTGAGGGTTCAGCCTTGTTCGGGGACACCGTGCACAATGGGTATGGGACATTTGCCACAGATTTAGAAGACAAGCTTTTCTATGAGATCAGCAGGGAGGTTAATCGTAGAAATCCGAGGCCAGATTTCTACATTTTCCTACTTTCTAGCTTCATGGAATGCCTGTTTTCGATCTTTTATATACAGCCAAGTGATTTCCTTTCAGCATGGACGTCTGTTGCATTTTACAATGAATGAAATTCATAAAGCAACAAAATACGTGCACACTTAGAAGAATAATGAAAAACAGCTTTATAACAATATTTTTTATAATAATCCATATTCTTACACCTACACTTGGAACATATTCTTGATTGAAATGCGATATTGATAGGTTTGAATTGTGAAATACAGGCCTAAATGTTTATCGAATGATGAAAAAGTAAAGTGAACTTATTGCGACCAACGTTCATCAATAAAGTAAGGAGTGACGATGATCCCTTACACTGCATGTACCCAAAAAACTTAAGCAGTAATGCTGGAAAAATAGTTTTAGCCAGTTTTAGCCAAACAATGGTGACAAAAGCTGGTGGTTTTTACCAGGTGGTAAAAGCCAGGGTGGTTTTTACCGGCCAACCCTGCTTTAAAATGACATATCATATAATGTAATTGGAAAATCATAACACGAGCTAGATGTTTGAATTTGATTTTCCGCTGCCATCGGTCGGGATTTATTCATCTTGTACGAAGCCAAAAAACAATTTTCTGCGACCGTGTAACTGTATATTCTCAATATTTCGGTTAGGCTTTCTTTATCAAGGGATGCAAAAGAAGGAAATTGTACTGAATTTCATTAAGAGAGTTTAAACTTACCTATCAGTGGAATACAACCTACAACCTTAGAGCATGGACATTGAGACATGCTAACACAGAATTTTAACAAAAATATCATGGATTGCTTGAGATATCAAACGGATAAATTTTTGCAAAAAGTCTGTGTTGACATGTCTCAATGTCAATGCTCCTCTAAGGTTCTGGGTTATATTCCATAGATAGGCTACTTTAAATTTTCTTAATGACATTCAGTACAATTTCCTTCTTCTGTATTCCTTGATAAAGACCAAAGTGACTTGATATCCCTTGATCCAAAGTATCCCTTGATAAAGACTAAGCAGAAATATTGGGAATATATAACCACACGGTCGTAGAAAACTGGTTTTTTGCTCCTTGCGAGCTAGATGCATTTGAAAATAGTAAGCTATATCTGGGCCACCCTGTATATGATGGGAGCTCGCGTTCCTATTTTATCTAATATGTACTGTGGCAAATACATTACACTAAATTCGCGACGAGGCCGCCGAATCCGCGTTTAGATTTCCAAGAATTGTTCTCCATTTTCTCATTTTTGTGAAATGTTACAAATCCGATTAACCATTAGGTGAAAACAATTCTTGACCCTACCTTGTGTTCATTTACGTTAGAATTTGATGCTTCCGAGAACAATATTCCGAGAAATTCGTCCGATACTTATTGGCTAATGATGTTAAGGATAATGACGTGAAGAGAGCAGTCTTTCTAAGCTCCGTAGGGGCTAAGACGTATGTCTGTTGAGGAACATTTTAACTCCAAGGAAGCCCACAGGTGCAACTTATACTGTTACTCTTGATACTCTTTAAGTAATTTCTCACCAAAACCTTCACCAATTGTAAGGAGATGCAAGTTCAATACATGTGTAAGACAGCTGAATCAAACGGTTTCTGAGTACGCTGCTTTTCTTAGACATATAAAACTGATGAATCTCCTCTCGCTTTTGCGTTCGTTCTTAACTCACTTGCATTCGGACTTTTTTTCTTTTGAAGCTCCTCATTTTACTGTCTCGATGCTTTTTGATTTTGCATTTATCTGAATCAGTATTATTCTTTCTCAATCTCTATTGATGTACTTATTCACGTATCATGCTTTACCACTTTTCGTTTTACATAAACTTTTTATTCCTTATATAGTTTTCGCATTCTTTGCTTCTTGCCAATTACAAACGTTTGGCTGTTATCTTTTTGGTACGGCGATGTGCTTCTTTCAGCTATTTTTCTTTGTTTTCGGTTGGTTTGACCCATTTACCCTTAAGTCCTTTAGACATTATCTGGTGAGGCATCTGACTGATTAATTTCTATTTTTGGCTTTCATCCGTTTGGTAATTCATGCTTTAGTGTATTTAACGACCCATGTGAATTACATATGCTTGTCGTCATGGGTACAATTTACGCATAGAAAGCTATGGTCTTGTTTATTGAACCACTATGTATTCTTGATTGAATCCATACTTGAATAGTGCTGGACTCTACGTATTGTGTCTTTTACAGCATGTAATGTCCATGCTGAAGTGATTGACTGCTGACATTTACAATAGCTGCAAGTGAATCTTTCAGTTTCTGTGTTGTTCTCCACTGAAGAAGGTCGTAAGACCGAGATATATTTGGTGCCACTGATTTTTTGGTTTTGAGTATCGACACTTGAAAGGGCAGGAGAGCGACATGCACGATGTCACTCATGATACTCTTTAAGTAATTTCTCACCATAACCTTCATCGATTGTAAGGAGATGCAAGTTCAATACATGTGAAAGAAAGCCGAATCAAACGGTTTCTGAGTACGCTCCTCTTCTTAGACAAGTCAGTGAACACTTTGATTATGGTTTTTCGATGAATGCCATGTAAAAGATCGCCTGGTTGCTGGTAAACAATGAGCACATGCAAAAGAAGTTCTTGACAACCGACTACACTACATTAGATTTCAACAAAGCTTTTCAGATATGCTTAGCTATCGAAACAGCCACTCGTGACACTGAAATTTTGAAATCTTCCGGTGCCACAGGAGTTAGTACTATGAACAAGGTGAACAAGGTTATTTCTAAAAATGATAAACCGTAAGGTAATATTCCAAAAAAGTCAGCTCAGGAGAAGAAGTGGAATCCATGTTATAGGTGTGGGAAAAGGCACGATTGTAAGACCTTTCCAGCTATTAATAGCATTTGTTTCAAATGTTCCCGGAAATGACATAGTGTATATTAGATCGGTCTGCAAGGCTTCTCAAAATTCAAAAAATTCAGTCCGTTCAGTCGAAAGCGCTGGTTCACCTTATTCTACTTCTCAGCCTGAGACACCTTTATTTGCCCTCGTCTCAGTCACTCTTGATAATCAAGTGAGTCATGTTGACACTTATGAAGCTAATTTGTTGTTGAATCAAGTTCCTGAGAAGTTTGAAATTGATGCCGGTACGCCCTACCATAATTACTGAAAATACGTTACTTCAGAAGTTCAAAGGAGCTGGGAGAGAAATTTTCAGTCCACGTTTGACTAGCTAGTCATAGTCTCCCAAGCCATAGGTGAGTTCAAGTCCACTGTTTACTATAATTCTCGAAGTTTTACACTTGATTGTACCGTCGTCAGAGATAAGGGACCAAATCTCTTAGGCAGAGATTGTATCGAAGCTTTTGGTTTGACTCCTGATTTTCCGGTCTCATATATTGAATCTCATAAATTGACTTTACCTTGAATGAGCACTCATGTATTCATCTCGGACGATGACATGGTGCAGTCAAGCCTTCTTGTAGAATTGACGTGAAGGAAAATGCAGTTCCGAAGTTCTTCAGGTTCAGGTCGATTCCCTTTTCACTTTGTGGGAAAGTTGATATTGAGATGTGAGATTCAACGCTTGTTCGAATTAGGAGTTCTTGAACGGATTACAACTTCTGAGTAGGCAGCACCTATTGTCCCAGTTGATAAAACTTTGTGGGGATTATAAGGCAACCATCAATCAGTGTCTCATTCCTAATCGGTATCCTCTCCCCAACATAGATTATTTCTATGCCAGTTTAGCTGATGGTGAAAAGTTTTCCAAACTTAATTTGCGCACTGCGTCATCGAAGTTGATTCATTAGTTCGAGACGAATTCATTGAGAATGATAAATTCTTTTCATTGAAAATTACCCATTTTGCGTGTGACTTGCCAGTCACTCGCAATTCCAATAATTCTCGCTGAAGGTCACTCGCGTAATTCCAGTTACTTCAAATGTCATGTAGTTGGTGATCCTCATGGTGATTATGCTTGCTTCGTAGCAACCAAACACCTGTCAGAACAGATTTATCGCTTCGTTTAAAAGTGAATGATGACTAAGGCCCGGAATTTTATGTAATTACATAAAATTTTATGTTATTACATATAACGTCATTTTTCTTGAAAAAAACATATTTTGACATTAAAGCATAAATTGTACATATTTCATTAGTCTTGCTTTCTTGTTTATGTATTTACAACGTCTATACTGTAAAGTTTCGAAAATTCCGCAAGGTACAGCCGCTAGGAGTTTCTTTTCACTTCTACCGTGGCTGAATCACCTTTCATATTCCGCCGTTCGTCAGTTGCTAAGTACCACTCTATGCTCAGTACAGTGGGTTTGGCTGCGAGTTGAAATAACACAATAGGTTTAGAGACTAAAACTATTTATGTCTATGACGTCACGATCACTTCTACTGTCATTCGTTGTAACCGGAATGAGTACTTCACAAGGCGACAAATAAACGACGAAGCTACTAGTTATCGATTTCTCCAATCCAAAGGGAAGTAATGAACTTGAGTGATACCTTGAGTGATACATGCATTCCGCCGTGGCGCGTGACTTCAAGAATAGGAAAATCTCTCGTCATGGCGACTTCGAATACTCGTTTGAAATGGTTGAAAGAATTAAACGACGATACTGAGTATCCCCTGAAATAGATCTCCGACAACAGCTGGTATTGTAAAGCTTGTGAAAAAACGTTATCTGTCACAATGAAGTCTCAACTTCAGCAACATGTTAGGACAGAAAAGATTATCAAGAACGCTACTTTGAAAAAGAAGAGGAAAGCGATTCAAATACAATTGGAGGATTCTATCCCACAGAAAAAGTCGAAATCTTATCTTAATGGCCGAGAACGTTGTTCGGCGTTTCTGTCAGCGAACATCCCCTGGTCTAAGCTACAGGTACCAAGGCTTCGTGCCTGCGTTGAGAGTAACATGGGAATTACAATACCTGACGAAAGTACTCTTCGAAAAGAATACTTGTGTGATTGTTATGATGACGTTATCAGAGCTATTCGTTCAGATATTGGAGATGCACCTATTTGGTTGGTTATCGACGAAACGACGGACGTTACGGGGAGGCATGTGGTAAACGTTCTGATAGGAAAACTTGAAAGTGAAAATTATCATATGCCTTATCTCGTGAATTGTACTGTAGTAGAGAAGACTGATTCTTCTGCAATTTCCCTAGTGATCAATGACACATTGCGATATTATCTTTTTCCTGATTTCCATTGCAATCGTTTAAAACTTCTGGTCTCTGACGCTGCGCCATACATGATTAACTGTGGGCGCGAATTGAAAATTTTCTTTCCCATGTGTCTGCACTTTACATGCCTCGCCCATGGCATTCATCGCTTGTGTGAAAAGGTACGCAACCTATTCCCCAAAGTGAACAAGCTAATTTCCGCGTTCAAAAATATTCTTGTGAAGGCTCCAGCTCGTACTTCCTTGTGGAAAGAAATTCTCCCATCTGTTCCTCCACCACCGAAGCCTGTATTGACCCGCTGGGGAACTTGGCTCGAGGCAGAATTATACTTCTCTAATCATTTGAATGATGGATCGAAAGTGCTGGAAAAATTGACCGCAGACTCGAAATCAGTAGAAACCGCAAAGGAACTAGTTCAAGATTCAGAGGTGAGAGCGAGCTTGATATTCATTGAAGCGCATTTTGGATTCCTTCCACAAGTCATTAAAAGTCTCGAAAATTAAGGTTTACCATTAAGTTAAGTCTATATCCATAGTACACACCGTGGAAAGCAATATTTCGGATATTCCAGGTGAGATAGGCGATGCAGTCAGATTAAAGTTGGATTCAATTCTCTCGAAAAATCCGGACTTTGAAGTGATTAAAAAAATTTCTAATTGCATCGGTGGAATACTACCTGCTTGTGTGAAAGACTTTCCAGAAAAATTCCAGCCAAGCGATTTTGCGCTGTTCAAATTTTCTAGTATTGTTAGTGTTGACGTCGAGAGATCATTTTCTGTGTACAAGAACATTTTAAGTGACAAGCGGCAGAGTCTTTCTATTGATAATGTTAGAAAAATGATAACATCGCAGTGCTTTTATAATCGACCACACACTCAAGAATCGGTGTAGATCTTTCTACAACAAAAACTATGAAACGTGTTCATGTACAATTGATTTCAAATGTATGTGTTTTCTCAGATAGAGAATTGTAATTATCAGTATGTAGCGATTTTACAATATATATGTAATACACCACATTTATGGGTTTTTATCATTGATATGCTGGAATTTATCGACTATAATGTCTTATATCGACATCGTTTTGTCAAACTATCTTATCCAGATTTTTTGGGATTTTGAGTTAATACCACCTTATATATTGTAGGAGTAATGTCTCTCAAATACAATAATTTCATACTTGTAGTCGATTGATAAAGCTGTGAAAATTAACTTGTCAAACTATCTTATCCAACTACTCTACTATAACAGCGTTTTGTCAAACTATCTTATCCCTATCTATGGTTAGCATTGAACGCATGATTTGAACGATTCTTTTACAATGGATTCAGAAATCTCATTGGACATCGGCAACCTCAAGTTATCATCATTTCTATTTTTAACTGTGACGCGCTGATATTTCCTTCGTGGCTTCGTGTGGAGTAAGTCTGACGCTCATAGTTTGAGGAACATCGTCTTGACGCGCTGATACATTATTTCCTTCGCGGCTTTGTGTGAAAGCAGACTCGACTTAATTCTGACACACTGAATATTTGAAGTTATTGATTTCAAGTGAGTATCGGAGCATCCCAATTTCATTTTGTTTTTTTACTTTAAGTTAAACTGAGGAACAGTTGCAGCTAAAACAATGCCTGTAGGGTTACTCAGTTATTGCATCTAAATATTTCGTCATTATAACCTTACTTGTACTTCTCAGAGATTGTCTTACAGTACAATCTATACTGTTTTCGTTATAGTCATCTCCAATTCTGAAGGGTTACTGGTATTAATTGTTACAGTTGACTAATTACATTAAGGACTCATAAAATGATAATAGTTTGAACGAATATCAATGCAGGCTAAACAATAATTGAAGACGTTCTACATGTATAATACAAGATATTTATGTCACAGGCAATATACATTTAATTTTTATGTATTAGTATAGGCCTGTTACAAGATGCTTTGTGTGATAGCTGACTAGATATACGACGATTTCATGAGAAACATCATAGTACTTAATTCACAGGATGTACAAAGAATGTACAAGTGCGAGATGCAGTTATTCATTATAATATACATGTTTTCAATATGGATATAGAAATAATACATTATGACTGTGATATAATGCGTCCATGTCAAGTTTAAGACTTAGATAAAATCTGTAACATAAAAGTAAATAGTTTTATGTCGGTAACATTTTTTCAATATTCAACAAATCAAATTTACGAAGTCTACAGGCTGAATTGCAAGTGTAAAGCATCAGACTTGCCTGTCATTATTTTATCTTCATTTAATTCATATTTCATTGTTTTGCATACTGTTTTTTGTTCAAAGCTATTCACATTCTTTGCTCTATTTCATTCTTTTTCAGATGACGTGGGTAAAGAGGACTCGCTTATCCGTCGAACAAGTGGCTTCTGCAATAATTGACATGGAAGATGATATTGATGCCGAAGTTATCAATAGTGAGGCATACAGTGATTTCGATTCAGCGGTTCTGCCGATGGAGACAGATGACCTACCGGAATCTGAGGAGCAACAGGTATTGGTTGAGAAGTCAAAGCGTCCCCCCACCCGCCGACTTTCTCATCAAGAATCGATCAGGAATGGGGCACTTACGCTTCGTCGATCAAACATCAATAATAAAACGGAATCTAGATCTACGAAGGACAGGTGTTTTCACCAATTGCCGAAATCCTTCCATGATCATTGGAACTTCGAATGTTACAAAGTAACTGATGCTAGAAGAGAAACTATTTTCAAATCATTTTGGGAAACGCATGATATTACTAGAAAGCGTGAGTTCATTTTGAGACATACGGAAAAACTTAATCCAAAAAAATGAAACAGCGAAGTCTCCATTGCGTTATTACTTGCAAATAGACGAAGGTGAAAGAATCATAGTATGTAAAATTCTCTTTCTAGCAACTTTAGACGTTAGTGAGCAAATGGTAAAAACTGCTTGGAAGAAAGTACAGCGCAGTGGTGCAGTAGAACGAGAAATGCGTGGAGGTGACCGACCTCTCAATGCTCAGGCTTCTGTTGAGAAGAGAAGCATAGTAAAAAGATTTCTTGTTGAAATTCCTAAGGTTCCCGGGCATTATCAGAGATCAACATCCACTCCTTACATTCTGTATGTGGAAGGAGTGAAATCAATGGCAGAACTTTACCGTCGTTTCGTTGAATGGGTCAATTCTCAGCAGGAAAATGTGTTGCAGGTGCCATCATTAAGCTTTTTCCGTAATGTTTTTCAGGAAAATCATATTAGATTACATGTACCGGCAAAAGACATTTGTTTGATATGTTTCAACATGAGGAATAATACCACCAAAACACCTGAAGAAGAAGCATGTTTCGCAGAACATTTGAATGAGAAAGATGCCATCCGAGTGTTTCGAGCCTCTGCAATGGATCTTCAGAGAAACAATGAAACTGTTGTTTATCTTAACTTTGATCTTCAATCAGTCAAACAGCTTCCCCTGTCCAGCAAATCTGTTATCTTTTACAAAAGAAAGTTGAATGCTTTCAATTTTACTGTAGTTCAACCTATAAATAACATCGTGTCGTGTCACATTTGGCATGAAGGTGTCGCAAAGAGGGGTACCAACGAGATTTGTACTTTTCTTTACAATGATCTAAAGAAAATAAATAACTCTCTCGATCAGATGGTTCAAATTGTTATGTCATCAGATTCATGTGGTGGTCAAAATCGCAATTCAATTATGCTGGCAATGATGAGTTATGCAGTTCAAAACTTGTCAAAAGTCAAATCGATAGATCTTTTCTTCTACGTTTCGGGTCACTCCCAACAAGACAGTGACAATGTACATAGCATCATACAATGTTCTTTGCCTCAAGAGATGTTTACAATTGCGGAATTTGCATCTGCAGTTCGAAATTCAAGACGCGGAGATGATAAGTATGATGTTTGCATCCACACGACTGAGGAGGTCAAGGACTTCAAATTGTTACGAGAAAATACTGTGAAAAATATTTCCAAAACTTTGGACGACGCAAAAAATAGTGTAGAAAAATATCCGTCACATCAGAATATTGAAAGAAAATCCCACACAAATGTTATTCAAATACTCGACCGATGGAGATTTTTTGGTTATGCCATTTCATAGACTACGGTGCAAACGATTGCCAAGTTCGGAGGAACTCATGTTGGCTTATAGAAACCCACCAGGAATTTCCCTGCAGAAAATGAAAGACTTGAAAGAATTGATGAGTCGTGG
This sequence comes from Prostheceraeus crozeri, assembly GCA_907163375.1. Taxonomy (NCBI): domain Eukaryota; kingdom Metazoa; phylum Platyhelminthes; order Polycladida; family Euryleptidae; genus Prostheceraeus; species Prostheceraeus crozeri. The sequence goes on from CAJQUW010009260.1 coordinate 13,485, forward strand.
TGCGATCCCACAAATCTACCATGATTTTTACACAGATCTCTTCGCATCACAGGCTGTTATCGACAGGTTAGCAGATCCGGACGCGTTTGAAGAGACTGATGATTTTTGAACACTTTGTGTTAAATAGAAAAATAGTACATCAATAGATACGTGTAAACGACTGGAATAAATTCACATATTTGAAAATGCGATCATTGTTTTTCATACTTATCATTAATTCCTGGTTTGTCACTTAAGAAATGTAGAAATTAATGGTCATAGAGGAACTCCAGGTCATTCAGAAACTTAGTTTTGTATTGAGATAGTATACATAATTACAGGGAAAATAGTTTTCAAAATGCATAGCTACTACTAGTACAAATACACTAAGTTATACAGTCATGTTCGAGAACGTATGTACATGTATTTTGACCAGCTAGTTTTCTGAAAAGTCTAAATTCGAGGGAGATACATAATGAGCTTCCATACTTTCATAAGGGATCCCAGATCATTCAGAAACACGATAAGATTTTAGATTAGTACTGGGAATAACAGTTTGCAAAATCCTTACTACATGTAGGCCTATTATTACACTGTACTATACATGTACAAGTGCGTACATGTACTGTAGACCTGATAGTTATATAATGAGTCTTAATCTTGTCAAAAAAAAATTTTCTCAAAATATCTTATCCTCAACCTCGTAAAACTACAATTTTGTCAAACTATCTTATCCCAAATTAATCATTGATTTATTATTTTCAGCCTAAATTCCATAGTAGGGTCTGACTTAAGTTGGTATTATATTCCTCTTCCCAAAAAATCATTAAGTGAGTACTCGTTGATCGTCAGAAACAAGTCATTAAAATGAGCAAAATTTTCACTTAACGATTTCTCAGAACTGAAAAAACCAGGATAAGATAGTTTGACAAAACGATGTCGATATATTTAAAACCGCTACTCTGAAAATATCTATAATGATGCTGTTGAATCATTTTATTCAATCGCCTAATCCAATATACACGTAATAAGGCTTCTACACACCAAAAACTACTTTTAATGCATTGAAAAACGAATGTAAACTAGAAACGAATATCACATATTTCGATGTTTGTTATCACATATTATAAGAATTATAATTACATAGAAAGTAAATATTTTAGACTTTTTATCTACATAAAATTCCGGGGCTTAATGATGACCATCATACTACGTAGCAAAATCATCGATAGACATGATCAATACTTTTCTTGAAGGTTCTGTGCACTTTCATCCCACCAGCTATTCGACGTAAAGAACAATTCTTATGGCTCGTCAACCAAGCTAGATCAGATTCAAGGCACCTGCTTCACGACGCGATCCTACAGAACCCCAGCACAAGATGACTCAAGTCCCGACAAAATCTCGTGGACCGCATGAACGATGTGATTAGACGGACGGACCTGCAAGACGACTTTGCTTAGCACAGGTGGGCAGAAAGATGGGAAAGCTCTAACTGCCAACTTCGACGTTTCATCCCTATACCGTTGAAAAGGCCCCCTGGATGCGATCTACCAAGAAAGTACTGGGTGTTTCTCAACAAGCTTCGATCTGGTTTTGGCCGTTATCGAGCTTTCATATCACATCGGGCTTTCGCCAAACGATCTTTATTTCTGTGGGTAGACCCAAACGCCTGAGCACGTCCTGTCCTCCAACGAAGTGGCCATCCGCAGGGATATGGTGAACGTGGACCAGACATTCCGCGTATGGATGCAAGAAACTGAACTAAGACTACAATCAAGTCATCTTCGTGACTCACATATGACACTTGTCCATTTTTTTTAAACCTTTGCGTTTGTTTTACGAATGCATGTATATGCACTTTCTTTGATTAGGTATTGCTAGAAAAGTTTGCACGCATGGATCTCAGAAAATAATGATCAGGCATAATATTCTAGTAATATTGACTAACAAATTTCCCAGAATGATATTTATCAAGACACTTATTCCTCAGGAATTCCATCGAAAACCGAGATTTCTAAACGATATTAAACACTGGATGGCAACGGAATTTACGAATTTTGCTTTGTTTTGTGGCACAGTTTCGCGGAAAGTTTCTGGAAACACTGCCCTATTTTCGGGAAATAGAGGGTCTTGATCATTGATAACGCTCATCACAGGAAGCCACAGAGCGTCGATGTATGCTTATCACTATACTTTTTATTTTTAATGGTGATCACAAGGCTTTTTGGGTGTCATAGACGGCCATCGTCAGGCGAATGAATGCAACTGCAGTGTTGCAGTACATGATAACTATTCGTAGAGCCTGCGAATTTATTATCCGTGTGCGAATTAGTTATCTGTGTTGAAATGATTGTTTCAAGTAATTCTTCATCAATACGATTATGTCGGATATTTCAAATCAGCGAAAATCACCATGGAATCCTCAGCCGAAGCAGGACACATATTCTTCATCGTTGAATTTACATAATTCAAACAGGTTGACTATGTAACTGATGCTTCGGTTGTCGGCATGGAGGACGCCTACTGACCGAAAAAGGGAATGAGGGCTATCAGAAAAGCGATCAATATATGTGAGGATACTGATGAATCGTGGCCAACATGCAAGATTCGGAATCTTGACCAGGCATGGGAGTTTCAACGAATTGTTTCTGGTTTTTACCTAAAGTGGATTGTGGTACATTGAACATTTTCCGTTTTTCGTTTCCGCTGGCTATGAGCTGATATCCAAAAATGCAATTTAACCAAGAGTTATGGAGCTCCCATGATATGCTCATTCACATATCATCATGTAGAGCTGCATGTAGCTACGGAGATGATGAAGGTGGTTCAGTGTTTCTCATTCTCCCCTATATGTTGCAGAATAATAATAATACACTTAATTTGATACTTACCTAGCTTCCCTATTTCAGGCCTATTTATTTGGAAAGATGCGGCAGCCAAATGAGCGATGGAAAATGTGCTGGCCTGCTAGTACGGATGCGCTCATTAATCCATCATTTCTCAACTTTCAGTTTCCGTACACTGTAAATCGCTGGATACGAAAATTACATACAAACATATACCAAAATCACATACAATTTGAAACTAAGATTGACTGTTTTACACTGAAATACGAATTGTTGGTATGTTTTATATACGAGACCCGATGAAAATTCATCCTTATTCGTATGCCTCTGGTATCCATTTGGTATGTGCAGCTTTAAGTCACATAGCAAAAAAATGTATGTATTACATACTACTGTCAAATAACTTTTTTCGGTAATACAAGTGGTGAATATTTTTTGTTTGATAGAGTGATATTTGAGTACATTAGATTTATTGTGAATTTTACGCTCCACGAATGTGTCGTCGATGCTAATTGTATAGCAACATTAACAGGACATTAAGCTAACTCTACTTTAAGATCCCCAGTTGATAAACATCATTTCATTTAAACGATATCTTTAGTGAAATCATGCTGACTTATATATCTCAAACATGACTATTTTTGCATTCATGAATTATAATGTGTTTTCATTTCGGTTTGATAATATGCTATATTTCAAAATTACATGATGCATAATTGTTGATGGTTGAAATCTTATTGATTATTCATGAAATGCCTTAGACTTACGTGTATTAAAATCGAATTAAGTATTGAAAGTATGACTCTTGAATGTCATTATCTCACTACTTACAGAACAGTAGTAACATTAGTGTGATCTTTATTGACAAAAGGCCTGAAATCAAGATACTTTGGACATGATTTATGCTTTCTTTTAACATTGTGCTAGTATGGCTTTAGTATGTAAAGCATACCACATTTGAAATAACATACGAAAAGCATACAAATATATACCAAGAGAATACAGAAATATACCAAAAAAATATTTTGGTATGCATCCTTCGTATGTGGGCAATTCTAATTTAAAGTGCCCCTTTTCGTGTTTTTCTGTCTTTTTAATGTAGTGACCGCAATTTTGGGCAGATTTCGATGGTTTTTTTTAGTTTAATAGATTATCATATCGCGCGTTTAGCCATTATATTTAAAAGATTCTAAACTAGAGCTATAATCTTCAAAAATAGTAGCGAAGTTGGAAAAAATCAAAAATTTCCGTGTCCACAAGCCAAGTACTGATATTCAGGTATATTTCTTGATCGATTCAAGTCATGTAATGTGTTGTAACAATATATTTTCTAAAAAGGGAAAATTTGAACTTTTCACGAAAAACATTCTCGGTATGTAGAAACTTTTTATAACGGCAAAAATCCAGATGAATCCATGTCCATGTTGAAGTCTGACCGACGTTTCTGCAATATTTTAATTCGGATGCCTATCTTTTGTAGTTACTTATGTAGATATTTAATTCTAAATATATTGTAGTGCAGTTTTGGTATGAGGAAGTTGATTTTGGCACTTGAATCGTATGTTTCTTTCATGAAATGACTCACAAACGTTCAAAAATGTAACGGTTTTTGAAAAATAACAGAAAAATGCAGAGAACGTAGTCTGACCGACGGCCATATTCCATCTCTCGTGGTTCAAATAATGAATATTATATAGGCATAAGCATATTACGTTATAGCTAGCCGATATGCTTAACTTATAATGATAGAGCCTTTTGATATTGATGATGTTACTCATGAGGAATCATTAGAAACCGCACAAAAGGAAGTCTGACCGACGGTTCTGACCAACGTCGGTCAGACTTCAACGGCCGTCGGTAAGACTTCATTGGCCGTCGGTCAGACTTAATTAGCCGTCGGTCAGACTTCAGATATAACAACCCTAGCTCGTAGTAACATTATCAACAGTATCATTATACATTTACTCGTATATTAATAGATTTATCCATTAAGAGTGAGGATACTTAAGTTACTCGTTTGATTTATAAGCCTATAATAATTCATATAATACTTTATTAACATTATTAATAGTAATTAATATTGATAACAATATCGATAATAATGATATTAATAATAATCAATAATATAAAATAATTCATTAGCCTATATAATTATAATACAGTTATATTGGCCTAGAAATGCTCTATTGTTGTCTAGCATTCTTAGATCAATCTACATCAACCAGAGACCGAAAACTATAATGCTATGTTTGCATTGAATGTGACATCAAACGCAGCTGCTCAATGAAGATATCTAACAATACCGTAAGCGTCACCAGGTAGCGATTATAATGTGAGCGTGCGCACAAAGTTACTATCTGATCGTCACATGCCATCATCACAGTGGAGAGAAACATAGCTTTATTCAATCAGTTTGAATCTGCTGTCAGTCGAGTCCACATCGTCGCAATACATCATCTTTCTCAGAATTATTCGACGCGGTTTTGTGTACTTTTCTTCGTGGTTCCTGATACAAAGTTTGAAAATCAGCTCGAGGAATAACTTTACGCTGTCTGCTACAACTGAAGCCTGTAACTGATTGCTGTGGTTGATTTATATTAATTAAAACCACCTCACATGTTTTGCTTCCAATTATTAAGCTGGATGTGATAAAGTAAAATGATATCTAAAAAAGTAAAGTGATAAATTCTGAATAATCGTACCATGTTATTGAAACTTTCTAAAATTCACCTTTAATTTCGCAAAGTGATTGATTCTTGCTGATATATCTTGTCAATTAAACTGAAATTGTTGTTCTCTCATCTGTGAGATATTCTTGTGATCTCTAGAAGACGTTGTTCACATAGTCGCTTGAGCAAACAGCAGCTACAAGTTGTTGTTCTTGTTCATATATTGAATATAAAACATAGTACACCGGTACCAAGTAGGAATTATCTGATATCAAACATAATGTAGAATCAAATGATAAAGTGGATTCAATTTTCACAATTCCATGTTTGTCAACTAAATTGTGAAACTAGATTGAAGATGATGTGTTCTATTCATTATAACTGTAGTATAACAGATAAGCTTATTATAGTTCATTCAAATGATGATAGGGTATACCCCGTAGACTAATAGGTCTATTTGAATATGAGATGTACATGCATGTAAAAACAAAACTGTAGCGTTTCAATATGAATAAGACATTCTCCTGATATTTATTTGAAGTTCTAAGGACGATAATAAACCACTGTAACCCACCAGAAGTATATAAGTTATAACATTATCAAGCGTGAGGTTAGAATCAAAGTAAGCATAGATTTATGGAAGGATAATATTCTGGCAGAATTCTTATGTTTTTTCAAATCTTGCTACATAAGTATTTGACTGAAAAGATGCTCAATAATTCATGTTTTATGGTTCATAATGATGTTGTTACAATGCAAAACATATAAGCTAATGTAGACTGCATGTAATTTACTCAGAAATAAGTTTCAGAAGTGTAACATTTTGTCACAGGGTGCCCACTTCACGTTACAAAAAGAGGTGTCCAGTAGAAGTGTAAAGATACGAATTTCCGTGAAGCGATAACATTTAAATCTGACCTTAGTTTTTGACACGTTAGGATGTCAACTTTACTACTGGAGTAGACAAAACAAGTATCGAGTACAGAATTATAGCTTTTACTGATGTGTACATGACAGGGCTTTCCTAAAAAAGATATATAGGGGAACTGCCTATGATGGAACGAACAATTTTGAACTTATGTAACACTGGTAATATTCGTCAGATTTGCCTGATTTTTGTGTGTGATTACTTACACATAACTTCTTCCGCATAGTATAGATAAAATATTTTCTTTTAGGATCATGCCTGAGGACAAAACTAACAAAAGGGAAAGAGATCGTAGATATCGTGAAAAGCAAAACCAATTGAACAAAGAAAGTTATTTGATAAAAAGACGAGAGATAAGTCAACGAAGTTGTGACAAGAAAATGAAAAGTTTGGATGTTAGAGGATTGCGCAAAATTAAGAGAGACAAAAAAGCATATCAAAAACAATATACAGAGTGGTCCAGAAACCCTGACCGATTGTTACACTTAAAAAAGAACGTTCAATTATCACACATTTCTATCAGAATTACGATATCTATGATGGTTTCATCTTGCACATGATACTTGTATGACTCATGAGTGTTCTTGTCGAGTATTATTGATTACCATAGATACCCTGTTCTGTGTCTATTTGCAGATTTGCAATTTGTGATGGACGACCAACAACTGTCTCAGAAAATTCAAGCTGTTAGATTATTTTCTGTTCATCGGAACCATGCTGAAGTTCATCGACAACTCGTTTCTGAACACGGTGACAATGCCATTAGTGTGAGAACGATTGCCAGAGTCAATAACCAATTTGATGAGCTTGGACATGTGCTCAAAAAGGACATTCCTGGCAGGCCAAGATCCGCTCGTAGTGAAGAGAACGAAAACAAGATTCTTCAGCAAATCCATGACAATGGAAGGACTCCGATGTCGTCTCGCCGATTGTCATCTGTTACTGGCATAAGTCGCTCAACCGTTCTAAGACTGCTTCATGATATGAAGGTAAAGCCTTACATTCCTCGATTAATTCATGAACTTTCAGAAGACGATTTTGATCGTCGTCTTGAGACTTGTGATACACTTCTCCAAAAACTGGCCGACGATCCCAATTTCGTGGATAATATCATATGGTCTGACGAGTCCAAGTTCACTTTGGATGGATATGTTAATCGACATAATTGTGTGAGTTGGTCCAGTGATAATCCTCGCTTCACCGTGGATCATGCATTTAATTCCAAAGAAGTTATGGTTTGGGCTGGATTATCTTCTCGTGGAATAATCGGACCAGTGTTCTTCGGTGAGAATGAAAATGTAAATTCTGTGAATTACTTGCAAATTTTGGAAGATAACGTTTTCCCTTTGAACGACGGAACGAAATGGTTCATGCAAGATGGAGCTCCTGCCCACTATGCCCTGACTGTTCGCAATGCGTTGGACCGTCACTTTAGTGAACGATGGATCGGACGAAGAGGTCCTATTGAATGGAGTCCGAGGTCGCCAGATCTTACGCCGTGTGATTTTTTCCTATAGGGATACATGAAAGACAAAGTTTATGCGAAGTGTCCGAAAACAATCAATCAACTCAAAAGCTACATTTCCGCAGAAATGGCGTCAATTTCAACGGATATCTGTGAAGCCGTCTGTCGCAGTGTTCCTCATCGTTTGAGGGAGTGCATTGCCAACAAAGGGAAGCAGTTTGAGTACCTCCATTGAAGTTTGATTTACATTTTAACCTTTTTGCTATAACTGAAATATAAAGTTCGAATTTGTAACACTCAGGCGCATTCTAAATCTCGTTCTTAATACTTAAAAGAATGCAAAATAGATCGGTCAAGGTTTCTGGACCACTCTGTAGAAAGCAAAAATCAGAGCGAAACACGAATGCCAGTGTTGCAGCAAAGAAAAGGGAAAGGACAAAACGTTCGAATAAAATCAAAGAAATGAAGAAGCGGACAACATACTTATTACGAAAAGTATGGCGATTAGAAAAACAGCTGGCAAGAAAAAGTATCCATATGCAACCGAGCAGCTCAAAAGAAGTGGCCGAAGAACGAATAGAATCTCAAATCCGAAAGCGATATCAGACAAGAGATCCACTGAACAGATTTTGAGAGCTCATTTTGCTTTATTGGACAATATGTCAGATCAGAAGAACAAGAAAAGATGGGAGAGAAGATATTTACCTCGTATTGTGAAACGCATTACCACGAAATACAGAAGTTTGAAGAATCATTACTCGAAACACACAAAATTACATAAAAGAACTCTCAAAATTCACGGAGATACTCTGACATAAAAAATAATGGAACAAAAAAGAAAGCCAAAAGTTGATTCTGAGTTTATATTGCAGTATCTAGAAAGAGAGGATAATACGCGGTTAACAAGCGGCAGAAAAGAAGTTGTCTCCAGCCAGGAAAGAAATTGCAAATCCGGTACATCAATTTTACCATTCAAACATTGTTTGAGAAGTTTCTGAGTGAAAACCCTGAAATAACAATATCCAAGGCAACATTTTACAGGTATATGAAATCCTGATGAAACATATCAAAGATCCGATCGTAAACAATCGGCAGCAGTGCCTCTGTAAGAAGTGCACAAACATACAACTTCTAGCAGATGCTTTGTTTACGAACAAGGTTCTACCAGCTCGTAATATTTATGTTTTAATGGGCAGAAAAGTATGTTCTATGGACAATTACAATTGTGTGATGAGAAAATGCGAGAATTGTCAGTTCAAGAGAGCGGTTGATCCGATAAGAATTTCCGTTTCGATCATTTCCTTCTACCGATGGGAAGGATGTGAATCCGGCGGTACTTCATGTCATAAAAAGATTGACTCGGTCGCTTCAGTAGTAGAAGCGTTTGAAAAGGAATTGGATGAAATATGCGGACATTCTTTCCGGATTCGTCATCAATTTCGGAAGATAAGGTCAATCAAACAAACCATCAAGGAAAATGGTCTCATTCTACACATTGACTACTCAGAAAACTTTTCATGTAAATGGTCAGAAGAAATTCAATCTGCACACTTTGCAAACTCCCACAAGCAGTTGGTCATTCATCAAGGAATTATGTATTCACATGATAAAGATCCAATCAGCTTCGCAACAATTTCGGAGGACTTGCGCAAGACAAGCGACGCTACAACAGCTCACATTAATTGCATTCTTTCTCATTTCAAGGGAACCCGTTTAACCGTCGAACATTTGGTTATAATGTCAGATTCCCCGTCGTCACAGTATCGCAACAAATTCATGATTCATTTGATGAAAGAACTATGCAATCTTCACAACATTCCGATTCTAGAATGGATTTACACAGAAAGTGGGCACGGAAAGGGAGCCCCAGACGGAGTCGGCGCTACATTGAAGCGGATGTGCGACGATGGCGTTAGCAAAGGAAATTCCGTACTGACCGCTGCAGATGTGCTGCAAATAGGAAGTAACAGCAAAATTATTCTGAAGGAAGTGACATCAACAGAAATCAACGTATCTACGTCAAAGCTTCAAGAGTCTGTTATTGTCCAATTGAAAGGAATTTCGAAAAGTCATCACATCACTTGGTCAAATAATACAACTCAATTCCGACATCTGGCATGTCAATGTGAAATTACAAGTCAATGTGAATGCTTTGAGACAATGACTGTAAAAGAAAAATTACACCGTCCGTGAGTTATCTCTTGTTAATTTCATGATTCTATTATTAAATTGATTATTGTTTTCTTTGTTTTAATTACTGACCTCGTTTCACAAATAATTCATGTAGGCCTAGATTGTAGCCTACATGTAGATTGCATGGACGTCTAGATATAGTGGTGGATATGGACGCGACACTCAAATGCTCACAAAAAATCAGTGTCATGTCCATATATCACCAAATATATATTCTAGCAGTCCATGGTAGATTGTCAAAGTTCCAATGGTATACATGTACATCATGTTTAATTATAATATTTGTGAAACGAAGTAAGTTCATGTTGAATGATAGTTTTCGATATTAGTTTTTTCGATTTTGCCTGTTTCGAACGGCGTTTGATCAATCAATTTTTGTTTACCTTTGCAAACCATTCTAAACATTGCAATATTCAGCCCTTAGGCCATGAGCAGAAATACAGATATAGCCTAATTAATTCTAAAGGACGGGAAATCGATATATTTGTACGTGAATTTAGTAGAATAATGTTTAAGGCACAAAAGTTAAAGTTTATTTTCTTAGGGACTTAGATGATTGAAGAATTTCAAGCTGTATAAGAGTTGAATTATATTATGCGATGTACCGGTAGGCCAAAATATTGATTAATATACGGGTAACTTTATGTATATTCAACTTATAATAACCTCTCTCATCAAGTAAAGATTATTTAAGAATGAAGTAGTCAAATGATTTAGGTTATCTTGCTAAATTAAATGTAGCCTACCGGATTTTTCTGAGCCTATAACTATTTCGCTTTATATGGTACATAGCCTTGATCGAACGATCATAGCAAAGGTTTTCAATTTTCTAATTTATGTTCGATGTAAGATAGGGATGATCTTAACCTCTTCTGCCTACAGTGGTAGTTAACATGTTTTTTTCGTTTCAGCATTCCACCTTCAAACGATGAGGATAAGCCTGACTATCCAGTTGGTACATGGGTCATAGTGAAGTACAGTGGAAGGAAATACCTGGGAGAGATCACATTGGTTGAAGGTGTACAAATTCGCGTAAAATGCATGGAACATGCAGGGTGTAACCAATACCGCTGGCCTGCTCGTGAGGACGCCATAATGTACTCTAAAGAAAATGTTGTCTCTATCATTGAGCCACCAAGACCCGTTGGTTCACGGAAACTTTACCAATTGAATGAGGCTGCCATTCAGGCTATGTTGTCAGATGATTGACTTTGACTTCCTCAAAAGGCAACATGTAGGGCCTACATATTTTCCTATGCTACTCACTCAGCGTTCCTACATTAACTACATTCAATGCAGTGTACCGTATTAATAAATGCTTCAATTTATTCCAAATTTGAAGTTTTCCTTTTCTAGTATGTTTCCAATATACAAGTTAAAATATAGGCCTATGGCTAAAGAATTATAATAACGATCCGTTACATGAACATGTTGATATATAAGCTTAAACCGTGACTACACATCATTTAGAACGACTTTTGTTATAGTAATTCTATATAAAGCAAACTTTGAAGTCAGATCAACGGCAAATGAAGTTTGACCGACGGCCAATTATGTCTTACCGACGGCTAGTGAAGTCTGACCGACGGCTGGTGAAGTCTGACCGACGGTGGGCATTAATAGAAGGTCCTAGAACTGATATATCCTCAACTTTATGGTGGTTCTCGATGAAATTTCTGGAATCAGCATATAAAAATACCCTATATAGCAACTTTTTAGAAAGTTTTAAGAGGTCAACCTCATAAGACAAAAAAAGGGCACTTTAAATTAGAATTGCCCATGTGATTGGTATTGAGCGATTTACAGTGTAGATGAAGCTAAGAAGAAAACGCGCAGAGCTGTGAACCAGTCAGATCTGGCAACTACAGATACGGAAGCACCCAGAGTGCACAAGCCTGAGGAGCGATTCATTGACCAAGTGGGTACCACAGCGTCAGGTAATTATTTAAATTTGACAACATCCAGAAAATTGGCTTGATATACGCATTCCCAGTTGTCTTAATCTTATCAGAACGCTAGATCTAAAATCGATGCATATGTTCTTAAATACTATGTAGTCAAGTTCAAATGCATTGAAATTCTCCGTTGAGGTGCGATTTCATTTCAACTAATATGCGTATATTGGCGTATAACATTCATATTTGGATTTTCGTTTAGCTACTGAACGTCTAGCAGGAACCACTCGTGATGACGATCGCTTTTGCCACGGGTCATTTCGTGAAACTCAGAAAAAAGGAAGTAAGTTAATCTGCTTTTATTTTTTGAATCAACATATTTTTACCACAAACTGCTGCACGGCTTAACACAGGCTGACCACTTGGTCTCTTTTTAGAGACCGGTCTCTTTTCATCTCTTTTCGGTCTCTTTTTTTCCACAGGTCTCTTTTTTTTAGAGACCTCTCTTTAAGTCACTAATCTGAAGTGTGGGATATTCTTTTCATGCAAGCGGATGCATAAACTATCTAAACAAATCAATCAATTGTCCTGATACAGAAAATTCAATCACAATGTGTCATTAAGATTCTCAAAGATTGATGAATCGATGGCACAATATATCATTTATGAGTAAAATAAGTTTTGAAAGTCAGCATGCTTTGGCTCAAAAGTGTATTTTGCTTTCAGGAACAGCTACGAAATCTTTACTTGATTGGTGATGGCAAAGTAATTTTGTGAATATATTGATTTGTCGTGATCTGGGTTATAATTGGGGTTTTAGAATGAAAAATCATCATATCATTGCACCTATTTTTCAACTCTCATGTGACGTGACCGCAAGTTTCGCTCCTGAACTTCATGATCAACTCCTCGTCGCCGAAAGTCATTCACTTCAATTTGCCAGTACGATCAATGGATTACATCTTTGTGATCCACAGCATTGGAGTGCTATCATTTCATGCCATGAATGATTTTTGCAAGTCGCTTGCCGACAGACAATTTTTTATCGAAGTAGTCATGCTTTGATACGTTTGTATGTAAAATTTTGTATATGCCTATGCAATTGTATGTTTTTAATGTACTCTGACATGTTTTTTTCATAGTCTGTTCAGATCTGACTTTTTTCATTACAATAGATATGTTCGCCTTGAAAAATAATTGTTTTGAATTACTGATGATGTACTCGGTAAGCATGTTTAAGCTTGGTTTTTCGATTGCAATTCGTAACATGGATATTGCTGTCGTGACTGTATTTGTGCGGTTAAGACCTACATGTATTTGCAGTTTACTTACCAATTAACTTCGTCTAGCTAGATTTTATGAATCATTCCTACAACACAAATTTTCTATAGGAGCATGCTCAACTTCCGTTAAGTGCTTGCATTATAAAGGGGTAAACAAAATGCTGCATGCTATAGAAATCAATGTCATAGACCAATCTTGTTGCCACTGTTTCGTGCGTCATATGGTCATTAAATATCGAACTTTATATTGCAATACTGAGAAAGTACCTATACAGGGGTAGGCCGCTTGGTATTGTGGCCCATGGGCCTGGACGAGAACTAGGCTAGGAAACATGAATGGAAAGCCCACGTAGATGTGGACTCATTTGCCTGTTTCTCAAGTTTTTGTGGCGATCGTTGAAGTTGAATGATCCGAAATTAGATTTTAGTATCGATGCCATCCAAAAAATCATATAGTTGAACATGATTGAATGGAGGCGTTTTTCAACTTCAGTCAAAATATTTAACTAATTGGCGCAGTATGAGCCGTATGTACTGTATGACATAGCATTTTGGCTTTCGTAGAATCATTTTTGGTCTTGTGCTAATTCAAAGTAAAAAGAGTATGAATGCACTATATACATTTACAATGCATGTACGACGTATCCATTTGCACACTCAAATTAAAGATACTCTGATATACAGGCCCGTGGCTTGTGTATGCATCGGTAGCGATAGAGGTGTACAAGTACATGTAGTCGTTCTTTCAAATTGTAGTGCGGTGCGACTGTTAGTTAGGAAGATCACTGAGCACTTGGTAAAAGTTAAAGGATTATACACAGTACTGTCTGTATTTACCGGTACATGTAGGCTTATCTATAACTTGGTATGCCTTTGCAGCAGTTGCGTATCAATTGGCCTATGGATGTGGAATTATCATTTTCCGAGTTTTAGCCATCATTATATGAATGTTCATGTAATTTGTGCAGACTGACGCATTAAGCCGTTGAACATGCTATTTTTAAGTCCGTGGGCCTTTGTAATTCCCATGGGTTGATAATTGTTTCATCCCATGATAATTGTTTAAAAACTCATCCTATCGACATCCCCTAAGTGAATGAGCATGTTTGTATTAATAGGAGAATCTTGAATTGCAGTTAGCGTTGGAGGAAGCTGTAGTATATGCATAGCTTGATCATAAAAATGATCAACTTGTTCTACAACAGCTTGAATACAGCGTATGATACTAGATATTGGAATTTATGTTCAAATAGTATATTTGCTTTTGAACAGACCGGTTAGGAAAGCCTGGGTCTTAGAATATTTTGTTCTTACCATATACTCGTAATTATCATTTAGCGTGATAATTAATTGTAAAATTGCCATATATTATGATCAGCCTATTTTGCAATATGACAATCAGGGTTAGATCTGATGATGATCTCTGGAAAACTAAGGTGTAAGGCCAAGCTTTCGTAGGTAATCTTAGTTTTGTAAAGACAAATGAATAATAATACAAAATGTACAAAGTTTCGGGACTTACCTTTAGTCATCGAGAGATCATCAGAGTTGCTCATTTATTGAAGAGGGAATGTAAAACGTAGAAAACTGATTAAAATCGAGATTACTACACCTCTTGAAATAAAAATATGCTTGGTATCATCTTGTTAGTGTCTCTTGATTCCATTTTATTACTGTTATTTCAGATGTCATGCTCGTTCAATGCGTCGATGAAGACGGACTTTCCGTGGGCATTTCCGGTTCCTAACTCCCCTTCCGAAGTGCGATGCAAATATGATAACAAAATTATTGGTGTCAAGTCGGGGTCAAAAAATCTTCGTCAACACGAATCGACGAAAATTCACCAAAATGCATGTAAATCAAATATTGGGCAACCTTCAATAAACACCGCTCTGTCAAAAGTTCGTGATGACTCGGCGATGAGAAATCAAGCAACTTTTTTTTCATGTTTTGAACATTGTCTTGAACCAGGCACCATTGAGAAGTAGTGATCCATGTACTCGAAAGCGATCTATTTATTGTGTAATGTTTCCGGACTCTAAATATGCGAAGATAAATTGCGGTAGGACCAAAGCCACATATCTTCTCAACCATGCAATTGCTCCATTTGCGAGACAGCAATTGACAGAACTTCTCCACGAAAATGAGTTTGGCATACTGGTGGATGAAAGTACGTACAACAATAAAGTTCGACTCGAATATTGGATTATCTATTTTGACGAAGCGAATCATCGTCGGTTACAGTATCTCAGCACTGAAGAATTGCATGTTGACTTGGATGTGGAAAAGTTTCTTTCTTCGTCTAGTTCAGTTACACTTGATGATATGACATTAGTAACTTCCGAAAATAACCTGAACGCAACCCTGAACACGTTGAAAAAATTCAATCTCGACTTGGGAAATTTGATCTTTCTGATGACCGATAACTGCAATGTTATGACTGGCAATCGGAAAGGATTTAAGACGCAGTTGAAAGAGTGTTGTCCCAATCTCATGGAAACCACCGGTTGCATATGCCATACCGCTCATCTACTACAGAAGGACGAAATCAAGAGCTCAACAATTCAAGGTATTGTCAACTTTGCTCAGCATTTGTCGAACTTTTTGGATAACAAATCAAAAGTGAAGTCAATTCTTCACCAATGTGAGAAGTTCTTAGAACTCAAAAGAATAAAAGATTATTGCCCTACACGATTTTTGTCACTTTTCGAAGTGCTTCATGAATTTTGCAGTCAGTTTCCTGTCATCAAAAAGATCATTTTGATAACAAATGACCAGGAGCTCATAAAATGCGTTGAATCTGACTTTTTTCTTGTTCACGTGGATCAGTTTCTGATCCATAGTGTCCCAATCTTTGACTTTACCAAGTGCATGCAACGCGGAGATCTTACAATCTATGGCTGCCTTTTGACTTTGTTGGAACTAATATCGAAGTTACTCACTCGACTGGGTCAAACTGTGGAACTTTCTCCTCGCTCCTACTTGTCGAAGTTGTACATGAAGCCTACCGGCCGAGGAGAGCCGCGACTTGCACGAAGCTTCAGTTCTCAAACCTCACAGTGCTCAAATCTACAATACTCGAAGAACAATCATCACTTAATCGCTGCATTAGACCACTTGTCCCAATATAACCTGCCGTGCGGTCGTATTTTTACATCTCTCCCGCAGTTAGAGAGTCTATTGCAAATATCTCGAGATCCAGCGCGTTGTGTGTGTTCTCCCTTATATCGTCGGATTTGTCTCGCCAAGATCTTCAAGTTGTTATCAAATTCGGTTCTCTACGATCATCGGTTCGGGCCCTAGCCCCGAAAAACCGTATTTTGTTGATTCTACGGCTTTTTCGGGTCCAAGTCACTAGGGATTAACTTTTGGATCTCCAATTCTGGTATTTTCAAGATAAAATCGACCATTCTCTATCGATCGGTACCGGTTTTGATGGATTCCATGGAAATTTTTTGGATCACGCCATATTGGTCATAGTGTCTTCAGTGCTCCCCTTCTCTTCCTCAAGGTCGTTGTCTGTGAGAGTGTTGCGCTTTCGTGCTGTGCGTTGCCGCCGTCTCTATCTCATTCTGGGGTGACGTCATGGTTGTGCGCACGTCTATCTCGCTTCATCATTGTGTTCTGCCAGCAATCTAACATCTGTGTGGTGGTCTTCGGGTAGAAGTCCAGACATCGACCCTTGTATACCGGTGGTCGAACCCCACTGCGTACAACTTTTTTTGTGTGTAATTTCTTTCTTAATTCATCATCACTTACCCTTTTTCGCTTCACTTACACGCGTTGAACCCACCCTGTCTTCCCCGCGCTCTTTCCGAGGTACTTGCCGTGCTCTCTCTCTCTTATTTACTCTTATTCTTTTGTTCTCTGGTCCTGTCTGTTTGACTCACCAGTTATCCAGCTACTGGCTAGCTCCTCAGTTTTAACTTAGTTCTTTCGTTCTGAGGAGGGCTGTTCTTCCAACCCTTTTAAACCCTGCCCTTCTGGCTCGGTTTTGTTTGGTTGCCGGTCCCTCCTCCTGTTTTTTTTAGGGTTTTTCTTTTTTCGATGTCTGAGGAGCCTGCTTTTGTACTGGTATCTGGTGGTCTCCTTGATTGAACTGGGTTCAAATCTTTGCTTGAACTTTTAAAATCAACACAAGACTCCGTATTTTTGTAGTATTTCCTTTTTGCAACTGCAAATAGTCTATCAAGATTTGAAGGCAATAGAATGAGCAGCAACAACGCCTTGTGTGACGATATGCCAAGTGGCATAAAAATGGTTCATTGGAATGTCTGTAGCATGTGCCCTACTGGTGATAACACAACCCTGGACCAATTGAAAATGACTTTGTCTTCAGGAGGTAAGACCTGTCATGTGTTGGGCATCACGGAGACATGGTTGAATCACAACTATGGCGACGGGGAGATATTGATCAATGGCTACCACAGGCCTCTCAGAAAAGATCGAGCGAATAAAGGTGGGGGCGGAGTATTGATGTACATTCAAGAAATGTATGGCTATGTCCGGAGAGCAGATCTTGAAGATGACAACCTTGAAGCGATATGGGCGGAGATCAAATGTCAAAGTGGAAAACCCTTATTGATTTGCACCGTCTATCGACCTCCAAACGAACCATTGACGGCTTGGTTAGACGCATTTGATATCATTATCGCAAAAGCTTTTTTAGAGAATAAAAGCTTATTAATTATGGGAGATTTGAATGTCAATGATTGTGTCAGAAATGATGAATTTAGTAAATTGGAAAATCATTTCATGTTATACTCAATGAAGCAAATGGTGAAGGAACCCACTCGAGTCACGACTTCGAGTTCATCCATTATCGATCATATGTGGATCTCTGATGATCTGTTGATCCGTGGTGTCAAGGTCCCCAAGATTGGATTAAGTGATCATTTTCCAACATGTATTTCAATAAGTGGAAGGTTCCGAGGTGGCAACATGCACAAGGTGATATCCTACCGGTCGTACAAAAATTTTGACGGGATCGCCTTCAAGCAGGATCTCCAAACTGTACATTGGTCTGTTTTAGACATGTTTGATGATCCGAACGACGCTCTCGCACTTTGGCACAAGATGGTAATGGAGGTTATCAATAAACACGCACCAATACGTGAAAAAAGAATCAAAAGAGACTGGCAACCCGAGTGGTTCACGAAAGAAATTAGAGAATTGATGCGAAAGCGCGATTACAACAAAGCCAAGAAAGAGTACGATCTTTATCAGTACACAAGAAAGGCGATGTCAATGACATGGAAAATTACAGGCCGATATCAGTGCTACCAATAACAAGTAAAATCATCGAAAGGCATGTACACAAACATTTATATCTGCATATGCATCCGATGTTGTATGTCTCCCAATCTGGTTTTAGAGAAGGTCATTCATGTGAAACAGCTTTAATCAATATGTTGGATCAATGGACGAAGAGCATTGATGATGGTGATTTGAATGCAGTTATAATGTTGGACCTTAAAAAGGCCTTTGAGTTGATAAATCATGAGCTTCTGTTGGAAAAACTTTTGGCCTATAACGTCTCAGAGCTTTCATCTACTTGGTTCAAATCCTACTTGCAAAACAGGTACCAAGTTGTGTCTCTTCAAAATGGACTATCAGACAAGCTCTCAGTACCCAGCGGAGTGCCTCAGGGGTCTATAATCGGCCCACTGCTCTTTATCATCTTTGTCAACGACCTACCCTTACATCTATCTGCCAGCAATATCGTTGACATGTATGCTGATGACACAACCATTACTACCACCGGAAAATGCCTAGATGATGTGAAGGGCAATGTTGATACTCTAGTCAATGAGGCGGAGTCCTGGTGTAAGGGCAACTGTATGCACTGAACATGGAGAAGACAAAGGGCATGCTTATTACAACTCGGCAAAAACGGCGGCGACTCAGTAAGGATGAGATAACCACATTCTCCCAAAGAATATCTTTGACTGACAAGCACAAAGTCCTTGGAGTTATAGTCGACCAAGATCTGACATGGAATGAGCACGTTCAATATGTTGCTCGGCGTGTGAGCAGCTATGTTGCCTTGTTGAGAAGGATAAAGCAATTCTTGCCAATTCGTGTGCGGAGAATCTTCTTCATGGCCTACATACAATCTTGCTATGACTTTTGTTTATCGGTGTGGGGTGCTTCCTGTCACATAACGAGAATTGAGAAACTCCAAAAGCTTGCAATCAGAGTTGTGCTTGATCGCCCAAAACGTGAAAGCTCCAAACCTTTATTCAAAGAAATGCACATTATGCCCATGAGCACTCGAGTCGACTTTAAGCAGACTCTACTTGTGTATAAAGCCCTAAATCAGTTAGCACCAACTTATTTACAACGCATGTTTTTACGCAAGGAACAAGAGAAAAAGACACGATCTGTAACACAAGGAGACCTGTGTATTCCCAAAGTTAGAACCAAACTAAGAAAGATGACGCTTGTGGTTCGAGGTGCAGAACTCTATAATTCCTGCAATCGTTGTGTCCGAGAGGCTGACAGTGTTTTGAAATTTAAGCGAAACTATATATGTGATTTCTTCAAAACCTTCTAATTGATGTTCATTCTCTTTTATCTACCTAATCATGTTTTTCTGTATGCTAGAGGACCATTGTAAATTAGCTATTGCTACCAGTGTTATCCTCTTAAAATAAAGATTTTATTATTATTATTATTATTATTACTTGCTTGACAGTGAAATTCGTGACATCAAAGCTGAATGGGACAAGCACAACGAAGATCAGCTTTCACGGTTATTGAATCGCTTTTCACCTTTTCTGTCATCGGACATAGTGCATTATTGTTACGTTCTCTTCTTGAGAATCGAAGATTTTTCAAAAGAAAGCGTGAACAGGCTTGGTTTGCTGTGCGAAGCTATCGATTGCTCTCGTTCTACCGTTCAGGATGAGTTAAGCTCACTTCGAGTGAAAACTCAAGCCGAAGGTATCATGGATTTAAGCCTGGTAACTTCTTTCGAAAAGGGACATTTGCGAGGGTACCCTTTGTTGCTTCACGTTTGTAAAAGTGTTTTGCTCATTTTACCACATAATATGTCTGTCGAAAGGGGATTCAGTGAAATGAAGCATAGTGAATCGAAGTTCCAGGCGAACATCACTCTTGAAACCTACGACAGTAAACGTTTTGTTAGCGGTTTTTTCAGTCGAGATACATTTGAATCTTACGAACCGCCTACTGATTTGTTGAAGCTCTTGTCTGAGGCAAGCAGCAAGTATAGAGCAGTTTCAAAGGAAATGACAGAACAGAAAGCCATTGTGTCGCTGAAATCAATGGAACGGCGGCGAGAATTGCAGGTGTATAAGCGGAGAAATCCATCGAGTGTCAAGGCGGATATAATAGCGGTTGACAAAGAGTTAAAGAAAGCTGAGGAAGATATGGAGAAGCTTCGTGCCAAACGGCAAAAATTAGAAGAGGAACGCCGAAGCCATTCCGATCGATATGAGACTGTATCGGCATCGGTAATTGAAAGATTTTTTAACTCGCGTTCTTAGGCAGTGAATTTCTCCCTTCGACCATTCCTTTGTTCCTTAAATTTTGTTGAACATGTAACATATAAAGTAAAACTATGGGCAGTGATGTAGAACATCTTGATAAGAAATCCTTGTTGTAAAAGCAACTGTAGACGACACTCAAAATAATCGGCTCAGTTTGGATTTTTATTTACGCAAAAGTTCACTTTGCGTGTTAAGTCCGAATATCTTAAAATTCGTGATGAAAATTACTAGTTGTTTGAAAAACTTTTCAGTCCATATGTCCCAAGTCTCAGAGTGATCCTTAGGCACATGGACCATAGTCGTCTCTCATCACTCACCATTTTCAATCTTGTTATTACCATGTAGTCATTTTGCCACTTGTTAGTCTAATAATCCGTTTTGATCTCAATTTTGTGATACATAATTTTTTCCTGTCTAATCAGCGATCATGCAGCCTTTAGTTTTTGTTATTGTTTTGTACTCTTATTTACTCCAATTTACAAAATACATCATATCCTTTTCACACGTCTGTCCGTTTTTATTTAACAGGTTCATGCACGTGCATGGGCAATGTTTACTTAAATACATGTAGTTGTGGTCGTGCATGCATGCTTGCAATGATCAGCATGTCTCATAGACACTCCTTAATTGCTACATGTGCTATGGATGATATCGAAAGTGCGTAATATTCGAGTTTGATGACATGCGCAACCTAGTTTGAATTTAATAACTACTACCATGTCCAGAACAACTTACTCCATGAAGTGTAATTTTTCGCGTTTTCCATACTACTTACTACAGGTCTCTTTTTTTCTTCTTTCGAAGTGGTCAGTCTGGCTTAACAGATCGTGCTGCTCAGTTGAAGCGAGTGGATGTCGATGCAACATCAGAAACGCGCGGCGACCAAACATGTGAACGACAATGCTTGTTTCCACCCAAATCAAACTACGCCGACAGGTGAAGATGAGTTGTGAATAATCATATGGCTTAAATGACATTTCCTATGATGATGAAAATATTTTTGTTCGAAAGAAACAAATAAAACAGACAACTTTCACAGAAGAATAAAAGTGACACTTTCATACCGGGCCTTGCAGCCTAGGGCATTGATTTTGGGAAGGTCGATGAAACGGAAGGATGGAGGCATCATCATGAATAGCAAATTCAAAATCTTCAGATGAATTAATAAAATGTTGAGATGCTCGCTGTTTGAATTGTAGTGCCAATTGTGGGTCTCTGAGTGATGACCAAGAAGGTCGTTCGGAACAGCTTTCTGCTTGTGAGGCCATTTTAAGCTTAGAGTTGCCATCAGTAAGGAATGATCGGAGTGCAACGACTTAGGCTTAACATTTGTTATTAGTTTGCGTTGATGCATTCTGATCATAATCGAATCTAAACGAGCTGTTCGTTTGTTTGGTCCTTGAAAGGTATTTCCTCGAGCTGGTTTCTGTCTAAATTTTCCATTTGCAAAGAATATGTCGTTGCCCAAGGCGAAACCGCGAAGGTAGTCAGAGCTAGTGTTCTCGGCACTGGTGGAGGAGTCGTCACTAAGAAGTTATCACATTGAAGTGGAGCTTTCATATCACCAGCTAAAATCAGCGTGTCTCCTCGAGGAGTAATACTACAAAGCGTAGTCAGATTAGCATAGAACTCGTTGGTGACTGACGGATTCGAGTCAGTCGATGGCGACGTTGGCGCATAAACACATGCCAGCACGAGTCGGCGGTCCTTCAGTTTCAGCATAGTGGAAGAGATCCTGGGGTCAAGTTTGATGTCTAGTACGAATGGCCAGACATTGGGAGAAAATATGAATTTTCCTTCACTCCTCACTGTACATTTTTTGTGGAATTCAAGTTATGAGAACAATACAACGTACTGCCACTAAAATAATTTCCTACGCAAACAAAATTAGCCTTGCCTATTTACATTATACATCGAGACAAAAATTGTAGAACTTATTTTGCATGTGCCTTTTTATCTTTGATGACAAAATGTGATGTAAATCCATTTTCAGAAATTCAGTCCGAAAAGATTTTTTAGATTTTATATCCCAAGTCATCTCAGTTAAGGAAAAATAGTTCATTTTCTTTCGATGACATAAAAATGATGCATTGGAGCGTGTTCATGAGCAACCATTTACAGCCATCTGTAATTACGCGTGGCCCACGCTAATTCACGCTTAAAAGGGCATGACATGTAACAACTGTGCACAACTGCTGGAAAATCATCCTGCTTTAAGTTTTTATGTTTTCAGTTCTTCATTTTCTTTCTAGGACCATCCATATACACACTACACACTAAAAAAATAACGGATAATTAACGCTTATAGCCGTTAGATGTGATGAATGGCCGTTAGATTAGCGTTAGATACGCATCTGTGCCGTTATTTTTTTAACAGGCGTTAGCGTCAGCGTTAGCATATCATACCCGTTAGAAACTAACTGTAAACTAACGGATATAAACGTTCAGGCGTTAGATAATACCGTGTATTTTAGTTACATCACACATATCATATAGGCCTACTTTATGTACAAACTCATTGTTCCGTAAACTAAACTAAGTTATCGGTGTGCTTTAGGTACACCGAACTTGCACGCGCCAGACGGCCGCGCCTCGAACTTTGGAAACATTTTTTACTAGTTTGACACGACTTTCCGTGCACTAGCAAGTGCAAGTAATTACTTACTTGGACTGCACTGTAAAACTGGCATTGTTATCAGTGTATATCAATAATTTCTATGCTGATATATTGCCTATTTGGCATAATTTTAGAAGAATTAAAATTTTCGATACATATTTGATAGGAAATTTTAGAGATGCTCCTTCAAAAGTACCTCCATCAAATCTGATATTTTGTCATAGATTATTTATTGAATGAAATTATCACAACCTTATGCGGAAGTGTAGGGCATATTATATTTGAGATGGTAAGTATCAATCATGGGTGCAATAACAAAACAGATTAACACATACTGTAAATAAACAGTACACAGCCAGTTAAATGTAATGATTGATAGTATTACTGCCCATCATATAATCAATTTGAAGAATTTTTTCTTACCTTTGCAGGATGATCGTATCATGGAGGAAAGTAGTATGGTCCTCAGGTAGTGGTTTCGGAGAAAACATTCACAAGTAGATCAAGAACTGGTAATGCTATGTGCCCACACCGATATGATGATGATGTTTCTCTCATTGTTGGATCAATCCTAGCGGTATATATTATGTCCTCGATCTGACATACCCTGCCTCATATGGACATGTGCTGGGTGTCCTTCAAGATCTTTGAAGGAAAATTTTCCATTCAAAACAAGTTCATCGAAGCGTTTCTTAGATAAATTTTTTTAATCTTGTGTAATTAGGCCTTGTATCATAATGAAACTGTATAATAAGACTATCAATTCGTGTTCAGCTCACTAAAAAACGTATACGAAAATCATAAATATGGAGCAACATTAACGATTAACTGCATACTGACACAAAATAATTGCAACTAAATGATTTCTGTATTATATGTTGAAATCGAAAATTACAATTAAGAATTGGTCAAATGGTGATGATTAATAATTGCAATAAATTGATTCCTTCCTGTTGCAATGGATGTCAGTTGACGGCTTAGCTCAATAATTGCAGTCAATTTTTGATGGCCCCAGACCTACACTGATCACAATTGGCCACAAATAAACTTGTCTAAAAAGCTCCTCGAACAAAATAAAACTACACAGAAAATTTTAATCAATGCAAACTTTGTTGAAAATGAACGAAAACTGCAATGAGAAACAGGCGATTGGAAAATTGGTCATGTTTCCTTTTTCGAAATTGTCCAAATTCTGACTGATAGGTAACTTTTTTATGAATGTTTCTTAAAAGGCATAATCGACGATGACTTGTAGTCGATGAATGATGATGGTTTAGCGTCACTACTCCCCCATACTGGGGGACTCGACAGTACTGATATAGTCAGACTTTAATCCGGAGCGTTGTGATCTTTCAGTCCGGATGTCCTTCCTGACGACCTCCAATGACACTCGGAGGTCGACCTATGGACCAGGAGATCGGTAGGCCAAGCACTTAGCCACTGTGCCACGGAGACCTCATACAATGACTTATAGTCGTAATTATCTTAACTTCACTTCACTTATCAGTTTCAACAATTGGCTGTTCTGGGTAGAAGCGAAAACGATGATAGCGTGAAGCGCCAAATAAATATGTTGCTGTCCATCGACACGCAACAAAAATTCAACCGTGCGGGTCGGAAGGATCCAAGAGGATCGGGGGACACGAGAAAAGAATGCTTCGTCACCCTCCTCGAGTCGTTGATAATAGGCAAGTACTGATTGTTATATGCTAGGATATGTTAGACCAGTGCGGTGAATTGATGACCATTTAGGATTTTAGTTACAAGATTTTGGACAAACAAAACACGGCGATTTCTGCTAGGATGGATGAATCAGGTTGGATTGCGTAGAAAATGCCTCGATGTCATGAGCTGCCCTGACTGGACCAGTGACTTGTGTAAGACCAACTTTTTAACACTTGTGTCAAATTCAAAGCCACTGATACTGTCGGTGGTACGAAGTACGTCGGATGAGTCTTTGGTGAATTTTAAAACTTTACGTCGAACAAAGGGAGCGATTCAATCTTTTTTCTTTCACGTATAATAACTAACCTCGTGTACGGACGAAGTGTGAAATTAATTGAGGAGCACAGAAAATGGGGGCAACATGAGCCAATTTTCATTTTTTGCCTTTGACGAAATTCTATTTATGGTAAAGAATTGAACTCGCCTGCGTTACCAATGTTGGTATATCAGCATACTTATGCTTGCTCCCCTGGATTGAATTAACTATTTTCAAAATGCCCGACCATGGGGCACCATGAACGTTTTTTACATGCATTACCAAAACAACTTTTCTAGTAATTCTTAACATTGAAAAGTCTCAATTATCTTAAACCTTTTTTTAGACTTTTAACCCCTAGCACAACTATGAACCATGAACGAAGCTAGGAGTTACTCAATGAAAATATAATTAATTGTATTACTTACAATGAATAATAGATAAAAACAGCCTTCTAATCTGACTAAGCCCCAATCAGAAGCCTGTCCGCACGCCTCTTGAAAGTATCAAGATTTTATTGGTCTGGGGAAGCTGATTCCAAAGCTGTGCCTTGTGAACAAAGCTTTTCGAGCGACTCACAGTACGTGCGCGTTCTAAGCTCACATGATAGCAGGTGAGTGAGTGTGTAGAAGTCCTTCTTGTGTCCATAACACTTTATTTATGAAGTTATCACGATCAAACATTTGAATATAGATTAGCAGGATAGATTTCTACTATTACATAAGACATGTTGTATGTCATGTATATCCATGATAAAGATTAGATATCTAACGCGGCTACAAGTGCATTAGCTCTGCGTGTGCTTCTGGAGAAGATCTTAGATTTGGGTACGCATTCATTTGCTGCAGAGCTGCTTCTACCGAAATGCTTCTACTGAGTGAAGCAACATCCTATCTGACGGAGAGCGGCTGCAACTTGTTAACAAGTGTTTCACCCACGAGATTCTTGACACGTCTCTCAATCCGTTCAAGGAGGCTAAGATCTGTTTGTGGGTCGCCGGCCCACAGATGACAACAATACTCCATCAGAGGACGAATAATGGACTTGTAAACATGCAGGTGGAAGATAGCTGCTGGCATGATAGAGATTGCCAATGCGTTGAGCTGCCTGCTTGCTAATGGATTGGATGTACGGATTCCATGACAAGTCTTTCGCAACCGTCAATCCAAGGAAGGAGATGGATCTTGTTCTCTGATGCTATTATCTGACATCTTAATGCTATGATGATCATCATCTCCTTTAAGTCGTGAGTGCAGAATACTCTGAGTTTTTAAAGGATTGAAGGAAACAAGCCAATAGGCGCCACATTCTAAGACCCTGAGTAAGTCTTCATTAAGAACGTCGTATAAGCAAGTCGCTCATTGTAATTGAAGAGTGTCGTGTCATCTGCATACATCACCAATTTGCTCACTAGGCAGTCTTGGAGGTCGTTGATGTACAGCAGAAAGAGTGGGTCCCAAAATTGACACTTGAGGAACTCATGCGTCGACAAACTTGGTGGAAGATATTTGGCCATCTAAGACGATGGACATCTGCCGATCACTAAGGAAAGAAGCATGAAGTTTGTGAAGTTGATCAGCAACTCCATAGGACTTAAGCTTAATAAGAAACACAGGATGCCAGACTTTATCGAATGCCGTGTAAATATCCAGGGCAACTGATCTCGTCTCACCTAGTCTGTCAAGGACACGACCTACATGTTCACACTTTATCTATTCATGCTACTTAAATATCCCTAACTTGCTAGATTGATGAGCTTGTCATCCAAAGTGAATGTATCTGACAAATAATAGGTAACACGTTGATGTAAAGAGGGATATCATTTGTTGCATAATTTATTCTCTATATTTGTAGGATGAGATTTATAGAGAGCAGAATTTTTCAAATGAATGATATATATGATTTAATTTTGAAAGTTTTGTTGGCCTACAAACGAAAGCGCATGCAGCCGTATAGAATTATGATACTGTACATCAATGTAAAACTGCTCTGATAATATCAGTTGTCGTGTAATCACTTCAATGTACGTGCTGATAGCGTATCGATCTTGAGACCCATCACAGAACTGTTTTTTAAAATACGTGTTTTTTTCATTTGAGACGGCTGATTTGTCCTATAGTTGGCATGTTTTTGTAATTCCGTGAAAATGTAGTGTTCAGATATCAT